>OZ018317.1:166047170-166147431 GCA_963969495.1 Ceratothoa steindachneri
CTATCCAGGTCAGAGGGTTCTAAAGACTCGCCTGGTAGGGAAGGAGGAGGGTAATCGGCATCAGGTTGGATGCACACTGTCTGGATTACATTAAGGGACTCTGCGGGGCAATCCTCTTCAAGCGCCGATGCTTCGTCCAGTTCTACGAAGGTATCTCCATGGGCGCGTTGGGGGTTCTTTTTTTCTTGGGGTCCAGGGACAGTCTCCGTGTCCTTGTCTGGGGCCTTATCACCTAAGGGTGTTAGTGATTCACACTCCTTTTGTGCCGTCCTAAAGTCCTGGTTAAGGGTTTCCGAGAAATCGGACGGTATCGGGGTTCTGATGGGGACGGGCTCAAGGGCTTCTTTCTTATCTCGGCCTCGAGGAAGGGCGGCCTGAAACACAGGGTCGAAACTTACTTGGGGGCTCTGTCCTATAAGTACGGAACAGAATTGTATAGGTGCTATAATGACTTCAGCCCAGCCATCCTAATATTGACACTGCAGGTAACATCTAACGACGGGGAATTGGTTCGCCCGCCCAAGGTGGTCATATACCACTGCAAATTTTTCGTGGTTAGAGGCCACTGGGAGGAGTTCGTCGGACACGATGAAACACGTACATCCTGTGTCCCTGACGAGAGTCGATACTCGGCAGCTGTCCACGCTGCCCTCCTCATATTTCAAAGTTTCCGATGAACTTTTATCAAAAACAAAATTTACCTGGTGGCCTGACGGAGGGGGAGAAGTTTCTGCTTGGGTCTGTACCACCGGGGGAGCCGGGGTGGCATTAATCTGGTTAACTTGGTGGGCTGGTCCGCTTTTAAGCCTAGAATTTTGGGGGCAATTCCAGCTCATGTGGTTTTCTACACCACAGGTGAAGCATATTATTGGTCGCTTCGGGAAGAGAGATGGAGAAGAAATCTTAACGGGAGGTTTGGAGTCCCGTTGTTGGTTTTGGGGAAAGAAGTTTTGGGGTTTTACGGGGCTCGGAAACTTTGTCAGCTTTCCTGGGAAGGAGCGAGAATCCTTCTTTCTTTCTTCTCGTTGGATTTCTTTTTCTCGTTCTTCTCGTTGTATTTTTCTTTCTCGTTCTTCTCGTTGTATTTCTCTTTCTCGTTCCTCTCGTTGTATTTCTCTTTCTCGTTCTTCTCGTCGGATTACTCTTTCCCTTTCTCTTTCTTCTCTTTGGATTTCTCTTTCTCGTTCCTCTCGTTGTATTTCTCTTTCTCGTTCCTCTCGTCGTATTTCTCTTTCTTCCTTTTTTCTTTGAAATTCTGCTTCAATTCGAGCTAATTCAATCTGATGGTGAAGCTCCACTTGTCTTATCCATTCCTCTCTTATGTACTTAATTAGTTCTTTTCCGTAAAGTCCCAAGGATTCTCCTTGCGCTTTAACGATTTCGAACTGAGTCATCTTTGCACTTGGGGCGCACTAGTCAACCAACTAAAATTCCTTGCAACAAGAATTATGCCTTCTATAGAATTAGCCTACCTAAATATGGGCACTGACCTATTCGTACTTGGTTTCTCAATCTAAATAACCACTGACTAAAATCACACAAAAAAACACAAACAAATTATTATCACAGTTCCTTGAGCTACTCCAGCTTCTTAAGTTAAAAAAAAGGGGTTAGCAATCGTTAAAACAAAAGGGAACTACTATATTCTATTATTATAACGACCAGTGTTTGCAAAGATATAGCGTTAAACCTTACACACCTGATACCAAATTTAAATAGTATATATATATGTCGTAGAATGGACTCCCGACGATATACCATATAACACTATTCGTTGAGGGAACTTCCTTAATTATCTTTAGAGTGCGTTAATGTCTGGCGACCGATATTATGTATCTTCGATATGCTTAAGAAGTGGAACTGAGCTCAAGGATAATAATATTGCTATCATTAATAAAATAGAGTTTTATTAATAATAACTATCAACAAACACAAAAACGGAAAATATTGACATAAACAGAGAATGGAAAGGGTCGTGGAGACTCGGGCTAATCCGAGGATTTAAAGGATTTAAAAAGGTAAAACAAATATAGAGTTAAAGAGATGGGATGGTTCGATAAACCATTTAAAGCACAGGATAGAATTGACAAAAGGGTTAAGTACTCAAAGGTGACGTTTGGCTTACGTAACTTTTACACTAGTGGTGCAGTGGAAGGTGGCTTGAAGGAATTTTCGGTCCGCTGGCGAGTTCCAGCCGAAGGGGGGGGAATAAAAGGATCCTGACGTGGCGTCTTGGGAAGGAAAACCGTTTCTCGACGAACGGCTTGAAGAACAATGGCTGTTCTACGTTGTTTTATTCTGAACAAAGGGGGTGTGAGAACCGTCTCTTGTCTACGGGCTCAAGAACAATGGCTGTTCTAATGTTGTTCTCCTCTGAACAACAGGGGGGGGGGTGAGAACCGTCTCTTGTCTACCGGCTCAAGAACAATGGCTGTTCTAATGCTGTTCTCCTCTGAACAACAAGGGGGAAGGTGAGAACCGTTTCTTGTCTACGGGCTCAAGAACAATGGCTGTTCTCCTCTGAACAACACGGGGGAAGCATTTTGGACTCGGCGTCGCAAAGGCTCGAACTTTGGCACTCAAGGGATTTTTGTCCTCCTTCTGGACAAGTGATGGTGAATCGCGAGGTCAAGGTCCCTTGGCGCACGAAATGAGAGAGGGTCGTGATGATGTTTCGCGACGAAAATCTGGATCTCCAATCTGATCTTAGTGGTAGAGTTTCCATATAAATAGCCAGGACATCTCCTTGGCGTGGGGGACAATGGGGTGGGAGCTTCGAGGGAACGCACAGCCGAGCCGGAGAACAATGCCTTATCTGCCCATAAACCTAACTCAATCTGGTGAGGTCGGCGTATGGGGGAGAACAGGGGGGGGACGATAACCTCCTTGTTTAAACATTGACATCCGGTGGCTGCGATAAGGCTCCAAGCTTCGAATCAAAGATGCACGTGGGCAGCATCGTGGTTTTAAATAATATGGGATATGAGTTGAAATTAACGCAGCTTCAACTCGTTCTATTACATATATATATATATATATATATATATATATATATATATATATATATATATATATATATATATATATATATATATATATATATATATATATATTATATTCCAGTTCAGGCATCAAAGGTTTAACAAAGGTATTTATAATGCTATTTATAAACTTTATACAAATAAATCAGTTTACTGGACTTCATTGCATCGGAAAAAAATTGAGATTGAAAGGTTAGTTTCTTTCAAGTCTCAACCTCGGGTAACCTTTAGGTGTGCCCTCATATACGAGTGGTCTAAGAGGTATGGTATGAGGTTGAATGTTAGTAACGCGTCATTACTAAAATTCCAAACTAGTTCCAGGTTAATTTTAAATTACCGAAACTACACTAAACAAAAAAACAAATCATAAAAGCAAAGACAAAAGCAAAAGAACACAAAGGAAGCACGCTCCGGCGTTTGGGTGAGGCGGACCTCTTCTCCGCGCAGGAACATGTGACCAACACAAAAGAGAGTCATAATTAAATGGATGAGGCCGGCTCTCCTCTAAAACATCAGATATTCCACAAGTTTGCGTGCATAAACCCATCCCGAGTACAAAGGACAAGCGGTAGTGACCCTTCTCCTCCCAGGACTGGGACAGGTAACGTGCGCGAAGATCACCCAGACTGGGACATTCTAACAAGAATTTGCCGAACAGTCCGGGCCACAACGCAGTCGTCGGAGTAAGGTGCATGGGAGCCCCCTTTCAAATGGGGGTCCGGCCCGCAAGTTTGCACAATTCAAAGACAATAGAAAATGACCTAAAGCTGTCGCGGCATTCTAGGGTAGGTTCATGGGAACAGTCGTAGCTCAATGACACGTAATTTTAAGTTCCTCTCGGCCGTCTCTCATCATCTTTGCCAAGTAGCCCGGCGGGTTGCCTTGATTCCTGCAATGTAGTAAGTGAAACGAAGAGCAAAACGCTGGTTTTGTCGCCCGTTCCTCGCGGATTCTTTGACGTCCTTGTCAGAGCGCTTATTCCCCTCAAATTCCACATGTCCAGAAACCCGGCAGAAGATAATTTCAACATCCACCCGGCTCGCGCCAGCTGTGGCGTCAAGAATACCGCGAATCAGTGGGTTGAGAGATTACAATGCTACATGAGCAATCAAGGCGCTTTGTGAGTAGCTAAAGATCACAATACGGTATCCAAACATGGCATGATGCGTTATCCCCCGTACTCTGCAGTATATTACAACCAGCTGAGCCGAGAAGACAGACGAAGTACTTGGTATAACAACATTGATTTCAAACGGAGGGGGTGCGGCATCAAAGTACACTCCCTTCTACGACTTGGAGTCATCGGTGTACACTGGAACTTATCCAGCGTAACACGAAGTGTACTCCACAAAAGTCGAACGCAATATTCATAGCGCTGTTGAAGCTTTGAGAGCAGAGGCGTGGCGACAAATAGTCAAAGGTTGTACGCTCCAGGGTGGGTCCTAGAAGGAAATAGAGGCGCTACGGGACAGAGAACTACCTCGAGCTCTCGAAGGAGTTTCCTATCAATAAACCAAAGTGCTTAGGGTATTCGTCGCTTCTCTCGGTGGCATGAACACTGTGGAAGCCGTTAGCGACTGAAGGAGACGCCGGGCTCACGCGTACAGGCAAATAATCACCTAATTACGGAACAGAGTGAATCGTATATTCCCAGCATCGATAAGTAGACTTTCGATGGTGGATGTACGAAGACACTGGTCGCCAGGCAGAAACCAGTATGGTGGATCGAATCCACCTTCCGCAATACATACTCCGTTGAGGATGCATAAATCTCGAATCAGTAGTCGAACTTTGAACGAAAAAAAGATCGGTAAAAAGTAAAGCAGTAGCACTATCTCTATCTAAAGTGCTGAACATCACGGAACGAAGAATGTCTATGGCGTGGGTACAAGAGACCCTAAGGCACGAAAATGAGCCTCGAAGCAGAAGCGTCGGTGAAAAATAAGACCAAGGAAATTGTGCAAATCCACCACTTGCAGGCGAACCCCGTTTAAGAGCAAATACTCTTTGTGGTCGTGCCATGGATATCGGGGAATGTGTACCTCCTTAGTCTTAGCCAAGGAAAACCGAAACCTGTGCTCTTTGGTATAGCGAAAGATGCGGTTCAATGCCCGTCGGAGTCGACGCTCCAGAGTTGGTATCTGGGCCGCACCAATAAAGATCGAAAGGTTATCCAGCTAGAGGGTAGGAAGATCATCTTCCAGCAGCATTGATACTCAGAGAAAATATTGTAACACTCATGATAATTTCCTTCAGGACACCCTCTCCCTGATCCATTGGGCTATAGAGGGCTCCCTCCACCATTGCGCGAAATCGACGATCTCGTAGAAACTCAGAAGTAACCAATAGGAGGCGTTCTCTCGGCCCATCGTGTGGAGAGTATCCATGTTACCGTATCGCCATGCGGTATCCTGGGCCTTCTTAGATGGAAAAACACCGAGAAGTATTGCTGTATACGATTAAAGGCCTAGCAGACGGCATTTTCCAGTTGGAGAAAAGCATCTGACGTGGAGTGTAACTTGCAAGAGCCTCACTGTGCAGAAGATAAGTAGCTTCCACTGTCCAGGGAAAATGCTAGTCTAACATTTACCAATTTTTCCATTGACTTGCGCATGCAGGAGTTTAGAGAGATTGGGCGAAATATGGCCATGGTAGAGTGATGATCTCTCTCCGATTTCCAAAAGAGAGCACAGTAGCCATTCGCTAGAAGTATGGAAGGATACTGTCTGCCCAGATCCTGTTGAACAAATTGAACAGAAAGGTCATGCTTCGCTCACTTAGGTGTCAAGCATTCTATACGGCACATCGTCCAGACCAGCCTCGGTGTTCGCCCTTGTAATTGAAAGGTTCTCTGCATGTGGAAATAAAGTCTAATCGGCGGACTTCAGCGAGATCACGCCGCGCATAAAATCCTGGCGGAGCAGAATCCCGCCTAGATAATGCGGCCGCAAAGGACTCTGCCACCGACGCATTGTTCGAGTTTGCGGCCCCATTCTTTTTGAGAACGAAAGGGGGGTGCCTGCGAGAACTTATCTCAAATCCCTTAGACTTGTTTCCATACCTCTGCAAAAGGGATCTTTCCATTAAGTGAACACACGTATGCCGCCAGGAAGAGCGGCAGGCGTGCTTGAAACATACCGGAACCAATCCCTAGCTGGACGAAATCACCGACAATGAAGTCGTTTCGTTGGTAGTACTTTTGATGCATGTACTCGTAGGCATACCACTTTTGGAGGGCCACCTCAAACTCGGCTGACCAGCACGGAAGTTGCCAGAGAGCGGCTCTAAAGAAAACAAAAGCGAAGCCCCTATGTCGCATGGCGATACTGAAAGGAAGATCCCTCCACCGGTCAAAGCCATGCCTTGTTTACCTCGTCCTCCCTGACACCAAGAGAAGACGAGGCCGCACTTGGAGGCAATTCTTCATCCACCTGCGGTCGCCAACTATTCCTTTATGCTGTAGCCATAGTATATAAAAAAAGAAAGATTACATGGAAACTAGATACTATTACCTCCCAATGCTTTAGGGGTTAATAGAAAAGTCTCCATAGGATTAGAAAATGACAGAATGTGACCTTTAACACATACATGGACTACGGTTCCTACTAAGATGGGCTTTGAGAGCCCAGGTGCCATTCATGCAAAATTTTCATAGGTAACCTGACCCGGGGAGGAATATAGGCTACTTAGATTTGGCAAAGGTGGCGCCACCTGGTTTTTAGGTTAGGTTAGGTTTTGAATTTTTACCCTTTTAGGGTTTTTTAACAAGTAATCGCGACTATAAGTTGAAATTAAAACATCAACATTGCCCGTATAAAAATTCAGGTTTGGCAGACCAATTATGCGACTACAATATTAAAAAACGCTATAATACCTATTATCTTATCAGCATTCCCGATTCTCGAGTAATTTAGATACTTAGTTCAAACTCGCGCCATCTGCTTGAGGCGCGCTTTAAAGTCTGTGGCTGCCACTGACGTCCTCACATTTTCCTGCCTGCCTGCCTGCCTGTCCGACTGCCCACCTGCCCGCCCA
This sequence comes from Ceratothoa steindachneri, assembly GCA_963969495.1. Lineage (NCBI taxonomy): Eukaryota > Metazoa > Arthropoda > Malacostraca > Isopoda > Cymothoidae > Ceratothoa > Ceratothoa steindachneri. The sequence goes on from OZ018317.1 coordinate 166,054,247, forward strand.
GCTGACTCCTCACCCTTCCACACTATTGTAATGTGAAAATCGTTCTTTGTTAGTCTTTCATGATACACTACTCTATTGCTCAAAATAAAATAAAGCTTTTATTTTATACTTACCAACTTTTAATTGCGGAATTTAAATCAAGCAGAGAATTTAATTTCTTCAAGATATTTTTTTATGCCCGGACAACGCCAGGTATGTTTGCTAGTTAATAATAATAATAAATAAAAGGTAAAGTATTGCTGAGTGTGGGTGAGGGAAAGCGCACCAACAACTTTCCCAGGCTCTATCATTTACGTCACATCAACCTAGTGACGGGACTTCCGAATTTGCATGCAAGCCGGGAGGACGTGCAGATCCTCTGGGTACCAAGTGTAACAGGCCACATAGGGTACCCCTCCCCCCCCCGAGAAGCAAATTAGGGATATGTAGGTGTCCAATTATTAAAGAACCAACAATACAATTCCATAATGCTTAGCGTTATTGAAATAAGGCTTGCAGGTTTAGTTTCCATGCATGGTTGAAGATGATGAACAGCTCGAGGGAGTGTAAGGTAGAGAAGCCAAGACGAGTCTTGATCCTATCCTAAAAATCTGAATTTCGTGAGTGACTCACAAACGTATTGAGTTTGAATTATAGCAACTATGGAGCAATTCAACGCAAACGTGATGAATCCTTTTACGTCCAAGTTGGTCATTGGCAAAGAATTATTTTATCTCTACGGGGGTCAATGACAAGGAATGATTTTGCCTCTAACGAGGCCAATGACATAGAATTCTTTAATCTACAGGGTGGCCAATGGCAAGGAATTCTTTTACCTCCAAGATGGCCAATGGCAAAGAATGATTTTACCTCCAAGGTGTTCAAGAGCAAAAAATTCTTTTATCTACAAGGTGGTGAATAGCAAAGAATTATTTTACCTCTAAGGTGTTTATTGGCAAAAAATTATGTTACCTACAAGATGGTCAATGGCAAAGCATGTTTTTACTTCCAAAGTTGCCAATGGCTGGAGTGCTCTTCTTACTAAACTCGATGAAGCGACTAAAATCATTAAATATAAACAGGTGAAAGAGTATCACATAAGGTAAACAAATAAAAAATCAACAAATAAATACATAGAATATGAAATCTAGTGGACAACGTATTACAATGAAGCTCATAATCCGCAGTGACCATTTTCCCCATAACTCCATACATCCTTAAAAATTAGGCCATAACTTTCAACTCCCTCTAAATAATAGTCTCGAATTAAATCTTTTGATAAGGGATATTTAAGAGATAAACAAATCGTATTTATACCCTTCATTAGTACGCAGTCTTCGCTGACGCTAAATGAGAAGCATCCTAGTCACGAGAATTTAGATTATGACACCATTCGTGTCTGGCATAACAACAACAAAAGACCCAAATTAACTCCAAAACCAAATATAGAGATCAATGGCAGTGCGCAGCGACATGACACTAATCCAGGATGAAATGGTGCCTATCAAGAGGACTTTGATACCGGGATCTCTAATATGGCGACGATTCCTTGAAGGTAGGATTCGGAGGTTTGACTTCTATCGATAAGGTCACACTGTAATCTTGGCAACAGAAGCTAACCTTGGCTTACAATAATTTGCCATTTTCTTGCAGAAATGTGACATCACATTACACTTTCTGGTAGAAATATGAGGTTACATTTCACTTACTTGTAGAAATATTATATAATATTACAACTGTTTGCAGAATCCTTTTGATTCACTTACACATCTCTGGAAGAGGGGTCATCCCGTTAAGTGAAGACAAGTATGCCTCCTCTCCTCCGGAAGAACGGCGGGTATGCTTGGATACATCTAAACCTAACCCAAGCTCGATCAAACTTACCGACAGCGAAATCGTTCTGGTGGCGCTTATAGCGTATCCAAGAATATCGCTTCTGTCTGAGGGCCGTCTGTCACCCGATCGACCACCAAGCAAACGGACGGCATGCAAACGTATCTCTAGGGCCACGGCGATGAGGTTGCAGGAGAAGAACTCAATGGCCTCATCCACTGACCTGAACTCTTCGGCTGAGACAGAGAAATCAGTCATTTCCTGAAATGTGGACCACTGCCCTCGCTCCGAGTACCACCGGTGTGCTTTTTAAATGAGAGCGTTGTCATTACCATGAATGTCATAGACCACCTCTCACCAAAAAAATCAGGAACAGGAACAGATCGAAACGAGAAAATGAAACAGTTCTTGAGTAGTTATGCGTAAACTCAGCAACAATTAGGACACCTATTTACACCTCATTGATCAGGTCGGCAAGGACTTGATTCATGAAACTGATCGAGTACTATCTCGAAAGATGGTATCTACCGTTTAAACCCCCGAGCAGTAGAAATTGACTCGTTAACTGTGCCACGTAACTGCTGGAAATTTCCCGCGTCGAAGTCGGCTGACGGTATAATGTACGCAGAAATTACAGCATACCTCATCTCTAGGTGTAGCTGCACTGCCTCTGACTGAGAGGATGTATTTCTAGCAAATAGAAGAACAAACATTGTCGGGTGTAAATGGCGCATCCTCTTGCCTTGCCTACATCGCTTGGTGGTACGGACGCAAAACCCTTGTAACTATGGAGGGTGGGCAGGGAGCATGTGTCCAGCATGGTCTCCTGCAAAAAAAAAAGCTAACAGAGAATGAGAAGAGACGATCTTCTGCAACTCCTCCCAGTTGGCCAGGAGTCCGCGGGAATTCCATTAAAGAAATATGCCTTCCATATTTATCTCGAAGGAGATGCGAGGTGGCCTATTAGAAGAGAAGTCAATCACGGAAATGGTCGCACGTTTCCTCTGAGGCAGAACTTCAGGCGCTCTAAGGCGAATAAGGCAGTGTTGCCTTCAAGAAGTAATTAGGCGAGGTTGGAATCCCTATGTGAGTTCTTCTTTCCTCTCCCTCACAACTTTTAGCGGTTAAGGCGGCTTTGGAGGTGTGAGTCCCTATTTTGGAGCTTCCACAGACTCCATGCCACCCAGTCCAGCCTTGGGTGGGGGCGTAGGAGCCGAAGCTCCTATGCTGTTGTCCTTCTTTCGGTGGACAGCTTTAGGAACCCGGAGGACATGCTCACGTCCACCTTCAGAAGAGTTGCTTCCTGTGAGTCTAACGACTCGGTGGAGGCGTGCAGCCATTTCGTCTCAAGTGAAACGGTCATGCTGGGGGAAGGGGGAGCCCTGGTTTTAGGCGAGGTTATGTCTGAATTATTTGTGCCGTCATTTCTATTAGGCAAGCGCCAAAAAAGGGCGGAGGTAGAACCCGCAGGTTTCCGAGCGACCGTGCTGGTAGGCATGAAAGGAACAAGATAATAGGATGCCGTTTTAAAGTGAAGCATAGACGTCCCAGCTAGTGCCGGGCGTGCAAGTATCAAGTCCTTAGATTTGCGATATGAGCAACCATCCACAGCTTGAACGGCCAAAATTTACTTCTCCAGGAGGTATTGCTTCGAGGAAGAAGAGTGCGGCTGTCCGCAAATGAAACAGTTGGCCATACACGACAGAGACTTTTCGTGTACGGCCTAAGAGCAAATTACACAGACTTAGGGTTAACTAGACTTTGCATGTTTGCATGAGCGATTCGTATGTTCGAAGTGATGGAAGTAGTAGAGCCTCCGCAACAATAGCACAATGGTACGAATGCTTTCACGCGATAGCGATCCCAGCCAGCACGCACTTACTCGAGAAGCCTGTCACGGTCAAACGTGATGATGAGTGTAGGGATGGGTCTCAAGGCCCTTTCCTGTTTTCTTATCTCACGTTCGACTTTGAACTTTTTCTGGTCAGCCAATGATTCGGGGATTTATTCTAAGGAGTAGTCTACGAGTTCCTTCGGATAAAACCACTCCTTTCACGAAGTTCATGGTAGAGTATGGCGTCACGTTGGCCAGCAGGCCATTGAATGTCCAAAGGACACTATCATGGCAGCCTCGGAAGAGTCCGACGCATTCGCATGAAAGCTCTCGTCCGAGAACGAGTGACCTTCGGCTCTCTACTAGTCAACCTAGCTAATGTTATCATTTGAAGGAACATGAGGCGCCGCTAAACGTACCTGCGACTTTGGACTTTTTCTAGGGTTTCACACTCGAAGGCCACTTTGGGGCTGGACGTGCTGATATTGGCTTGATCTCTTGCCGAAGAGACAGCGGACCTGTGCATTCACGTAGCCTCCACAGATAAAGAAGAATCCATTCTACTCTTTGATTTCTTCCTCTTGCTTTTATTTTTCTTTAGAGAGTAGGGCTGGGAGTAAACCTTCTTCTCTCCACCGGAAGGAGTCCCAAGGACGGGTGGAACAGCCTTGGCCAGATCTTTCTCCGAGATTAAGATGATCTTGGCCGTCAAGGGAATAGCAGGCGAAGGAGGTGTCCCTCTTCTCCTTGTGAGTTTTCGGGGATCCGTGCCGCCTGAGTAAGGGCTTACTGAATGGGGGGGGGGGGCAAACTCTCAGGTTTGGTCTCTGGTACAGAGCCAAAGTTCTCACTTCGATCTTGGGCGGGGTCGCCTTCGGGACCATCTCTACCTAAGGAGGTGCCTTCAACTGGTCAGGTATGCCGGCTCCTATTAACGTGACAAACCTTGGGTCCGGGTGTCTTGGCAATACACAGGGGAAAACGCCAACTCTTACCTCTCTAAAAGTTTTGAGGCTGATCATCTGCTCCTATGAGGGGTGGGCTGAGAACCGATGTGAAGCATTCTTTGCCTCTCCGTGTTTTTGGCTGGCCACTAAAAAAGCAAAGGGGGACCTGGCGCAAGTGGAGAGTCACTTGTAGGTAATCTCTGAAAAGATAAGGGAAAACCCCCAAACCTGTCACTATTTGAGAGGGCGAAGCGCCCTGCCCGCTAAGAGAATCTTCGGAAACCCCTGCAGGAGTATAGAGGGACCTGCCACTAGAGTTACCCGATGGCTACTCTACACAAGGTGATAAGGGGGAAGCCCCCGAACTCTTATATATTTGAGAGGAGGAAACATATTCTCCACTAAAAGATACTTGGATGGACCCTTGAGATAGCACAGGGGGAGGGGGCACCTTCTTAGAAGAGGCCGAACTATCCGATGGCAGATCCTATAGGGATAGAGATGGAGAGGGTGGATCCGCTGATCTTATAGTTTTCGTTTTAATTGTATTTTTTAGGGTTGTTTTTAGAAATAAAGAATTTGATATAACAAAAACAGAGCCCGGAACCTGAGACAGGCAGCAGAAGTCTGGTTTCCACTAACCACTGCGATGCTCGTTGGTGCAGACAACGAGCCAGTTTTAAATAATCCATTCTGCGTGCAGAGGCAGGCACTGGGAGTCAATGGAAGCAAGGGAAGCAATGCTTCTCCTATTTAAGAAGAAAAAAAATAACTTACCCCACAACAATTAATATGAGAGCAGGATCAATTTTAATCTCACATATATGCTTGTCTATACTTGTCTATGCCATACGGTAACGTTCTCATTCAGTCGAATTGGCGTTAAACCCTGATGAGCCCGACTGCAATTGAAGAAATATTTCCTTTTCGTCGAGATTTCTAATTTTTTTTCTCTAAATTTCAATAATAGTTCTGCTTTTTGGTGCTTTGAAATGAAGAGTTTAAAAGATGTTTTGCTCTTTTTAGCAATAATATACAGTAATTAGAGTTTTATGATTTTTATCTAGATATTTCAACTCAGTGTTAGAATTAAGAAAAAAAATAACCTATTTGTATGCGGAAAAGGAAGCAAATTTAGCTTTGCAGTCATCTCATTGCATCTGGCAACTCTGACGGGTAGCCAGAAGCTGGGGAAAGCAAAAAAAATATCTAAGACAGATTGACACAACTATTATTGTGCTCTAAAGCATAAACAATTTTTAGGTTATATTTAAATACTGATTTTGAGAAACAAAGCAGCTAAATAGCAAAAACTCTACTATGGTTAAGCTCTTATATCTTAAGCATTTTGTTAACATTTCCAGGATTCTAACAGGCCTACCAACCATAGTCCCCCTTCGTATCTTTGAGATCAGTAGCCCTGAGACAGTGCTTAGATAAGTGTGGCGAATTGTTTATTCATTTTTTAAGTGATAACCCTCTTTTAAACAAAAATAGATGCAAATGAAGTTGGGAGAAAATGCGATTGCATTATTGAAAAATAATTAAAAAGAACTTCAGTGCGAAGACTTATAGTGAAAGAGAAACTATTATTAAAACAGGTAGGCCCTACGCCAACACTAAATCTGTCATCCAAAACAATGTTGCACTCACAAATACAATGTAGACCAATATGATAGAACATCTTGGCTAGTTGGTTGTTTATAAAATCGAAAAACCTTTTTGAACAAGAACCAGAAGAAAAAACCGCAAAGGTATCGTCAACGTATCTTTTGTAGATACGTTCTTGTTCAAAGAGTTTTTTCAATTTTATAAACAATCTACACCTTAATATTACTTTCACTCAAGAATATGAGATTAATAATATGTTGCCATTTCTAGATGTTAAAGTCTCTAGTACCCCTTCCGGCATTCAAACGTGTTTTTTTAGAAAACCAACTTTCACAGGGCAGGGTTTAAATTTCTTTAGTTTCTGTGATTTAACATACAAAATTGGAGCCATTAAAACACTCCTCTTTACGTTTACTTTGTTTGTCCATAATTGATAGTATCTCTTTACAAATATTTTGCTGTTCTTTACCTCAATATTTTGTTTGTTCATTAACATAACGTTCATTTTATATTTTTAAAGTCGTTTTTGTGATTTTCTTTGATATGTGGTTTTTAACTTTGAACTTGTGCTGTTATTTATGTTTTTAAGCTTAGATTAATCATTTAGTATTTGTTTTTAGCTCCTGAAGATGGGTTTTATAATAACCCGAAATGTTGGAATTAAAGATAGGACCCACCTTCTTCGTTTTGTCCTTCAATGTCTCCCCCAAATCTTGACCAAAACATCTTAATGAGCATATATATATATATATATATATATATATATATATATATATATATATATATATATATATATATATATTATCCATACTTTTGTAAATAAAGGACTGTATATACAATCCGTTTAATTCCTTCCTCGATTTCTCACGTCCGACTTAGTGTAGGAAGCGGGTTGGATAGATTGGGGTTAGAGTGTAGGTTCGCGGCCCGCCACATCATGTTATAGGCAGCAAGCAATTCGGCTTTTAACGTGGAATAATTGATAGTTTCCTCTGATGGGAGCGAGATGAAAATGTCGCTGAGCTGGGTACTAAGTAAAGGCAACAACTTAGCTACGCCATTTGTTTCAATATCTTAATGATTCACCTCAAAGGTTTTCTCGAAGTGAATAAGGTATGACCCGAAATTTTCTCCTTCTTTGAAAACAGGCCACTTTATGGACGAAGTTTGTTGCACTTCGGTCCTAGAAGTAATTGAAGTCTTTTCATTTCTGACCCTGGTCATTTCCAGTTCATGTAAACGAATTTTCTCTCTTTCTTCTCTTTCTTTCTATTCCCCTTTTCTTCACGTTCTTTATCTTCTCTTTCACGTTTTCTCTTCTATTTCCCTTCTTTCCGCTCTTACTGCTTTCTCTTCCTCTTGGATGCACGCTATTAGATCCTTACCATTTAGTCCAAGAGACTCACCATGTGGTTTAAAAACTTCGAAAGACGACACGCTTTCTTGTTCACCAAATCTCTACCAAAACTTTTAAAAAAACACAACAAAAGAACTTAGGGGATTGTTGAAGCCGATATACACGTAATTCACTCGATTAATTTCACTCAGAAGCACTAATGGAAGTGCAAATGGGTTTTGCTTATCCCAAAAATAAAATCACAACGTCGAGTTCGATTGTTTTTCAATGGCATGGTTAGGTTTACACCTGGCCGATTAGTACTCGGCCTGCTTAAAGTCATGAAGGAGAATACAACCTGTCTTCTAACAACAACCGCTAGCCTCGAAAGGAATAATCGAGGGAGTATTTCTCCGTCGAGAAGCTGAATCGGATACAGCAGTGTGAGAGTCTCGTTCCTAGTTCTTATTTAATTTTCTTGTCTTCGGGCTCTTGGGGTAAGGGAGGCCAAGAGAAATAATTCATCTGTGTCACCTCCTCTTTGGCAAAATTACTAATCTTACCCAGGCCAACGCTTAACTATTTATACTGGTTCGCCGGAAGTGAATGTTCCCTAGGAGGTGGAAGTGGATTTTACTTTATCTATTCATCGGCGCCTAGGGTGGATTTAGACCTTCTCGCTAACCTCTCTTTGTTACAATTAGGCTCGCTATAGGGCGTCTTATCAAACGGAAGTTACCTAAAAAAGAAGCTGATCGCGGGCTCTTTCGGTCCTACCCGTCTCTCTCTCTCTCTCTCTCTCTCTCTCTCTCTCTCTCTCTCTCTCTCTCTCTCTCTCTCTCTCTCTCTCTCTCTCTCTCTCTCTCTTTCTGATCTCCATTTCTCTCATCTTTGACAATACATATATATGAAGATGAAAACCAAGCACGCTATTGATAAAAGCTAAAAGCATCTTTATTTATTTGATTTTAAACTTTTCGGGGACCTAGCCTCATCATCGGCATTATGAAACTAAGATAGGCAAGGGTTAAAATATCTAGTCTTCATAAAATACTAAAATTAAGCAGCATCGGGGAAGGTCGACCCGCACGGGGCTGATTCTCAACAAATCAGACCCCTCGCCCATACGAGATCACATCAAAGTATGCAAGTCTGAAATTAATCTGAATAACTTTAAAATACTTAGTCATATCCCCCATCCCAACGAACTACGAATATTAGCATCACTTTACATCCTAAAGCTTGAACCTAATTTAAATATAAATCAAACTGCATCCAATCTTTATATTGTATCATGAATTGTTGAGATTTTTATTCTCTTATTAAGCAGCTTATCTTAAATTACACTATTTAATTTTAGTATTTTATGAAAACTAAAAATTTTAACCCCTTACTATCGTAGTTTCTTAGTGCCGATGATGAGGCTAGGTCCTCGAAACATTCAAACCACGATAAATAAAGATGCTTTTATCAATAGCGTGCTTGGTTTTCATCTTCATATTGAAACTCTGATTTGGAGGAAGCTGCCGTATAATATCATTCCTTGACGTAGATAGCCTGTTTACGAACATGCCTATCGCTCAGACCATCGACATCATTATAAAAAACGTGCACCACCATACTACAATGTTTCCTCCAAATCTTGACTGAAACATCTTAATGAGCATGTTACATTCATACACATCAGAGGCGCCGTTCAGGACACCGGATGGTAACCTATACACGCAAGTGGATGGAGTGGCTATGGGGTCACTCTTAGGGCCGACTTTCGCGAACTATTACATGGGTCAACTTGAAGGAGGGATTATTGGACATCATGGAAAATAAGCCACACACATATTGCCGATTCGTAGATGATATCTACATCAACGTCCAAGACGAAGAACATCTGATAAACATCAAGCAGCATTTTGAGGAGAACTCCGTGTTAAAATTCACTTATGATTTGAGCACGGGCAAAAAAATCCGTTTTTTGGACGTTGAGGTTCAAAACATTGATGACAGCTACATCACTAAAGTACATAGAAAAAGTACGGACATGGGAAGATGCCTCAATGATGAGAGTGAATGCCCTGAAAGGTATAAAATAAGCGTAATCGGCTCATACATCCGCCGAGCTTATAAATGCTGCTCTACGTGGGAACTTTTCCACTAAGAGATAGCACGAACAAAAGAAATACTTGTTAATAATCGTTTCTCAAATAGCATGATTGACAAACAACTCCAATCATTTTTAAATAACCATTGAAAACATGCGGATGAAACTGAAAGCAATCAGGGAGAAGTCAACAACATCAAAGTGTATTATAGAAACCAGATGTCCACGGCTTATAGAATAGATGAAAAAAACATCAAGGAGATTATTAACCGTAACTTCAAGGTTAAAATTCAAACGGATAAAATTCAACTCATCATTTATTATAAAACAACAAAAGCCAACAATCTCCTGATGAAAAACAACACCTGCCTAAACTCCTCGAATCTCAAGTCAAACAACATAGTTTACGAGTTCATCTGCCGCGATAAATACTGTAAGCTTTACAAAAACTTAAAATATATTGGCATGACAACCACTACACTTTTGAGACGTTTAACTATGCATCTACAAAGTGGAGGGCCTAAATATCATATGGAGAGTGTCCATAATATAAACCTAATGAGAGATATGCTCGTAGATAACACCGTTTTTAAAAGAAAAGAGGTCAAAAAAGCCAGGCTGAATATCTTAGAAGCCATATTAATAAATGAAGATAAGCCAGCCCTCAACAGTCAAGGGACTGTAGCGACCGGCGTGTACGTCTAAAGTAGGATAAACGCGAGAGTCGCTACAGACATAAAGTAAAGAGAGAGAGAAAGGTAAAGTTAGCGCCGTTAACGAGAATGTCACACGGTAGTAAACGGAGCACAGTTATCTCTGTTAGAGTTGGTCGAGGCAATCTTAGGCAAACATTATAATCAAGGCAGAATCCAGAATAAACCGGATAGCTATCACTATTAAACAAATAGAAACCAGATTAGGAAGCTGTCTCTATGGCAACATGCCACCGCCCACAGAGAATTTTGCCCAATATTTGGAGTGCCTTCCTTATCAATATGTTCGGCAATAGCCAATCAAAAGTCGAGTTAAGTTAATACCGACAAATCAACACGAGGAACTTGTAGGGCGTGGCTTAAATTATATATATATATATATATATATATATATATATATATATATATATATATATATATATATGAAGCCAGAACAGAGGGAGAATTAGATTATGTTTTATATAGCAATATATCGCGTTATATATCGTTTAGTCCGATCTCTCAGATTCGCGAAATTCATCTTTGTATATAGTCGTGTACATAGCGCAGACACTAAGTTATAACTCTTAAAGGCTTTATTTGTCCAGCCTCCTCTAGACTTTGCACGCACTTGACCTCGAACTAGATTTATGTCATAACTCAGAACTTAAAACTTAATTAAAGAACTTTTGTAAAGTGCAATAAGATCTATTTGCAATAATAATTCTATTTTTGCTTTGGTGACTTCAATATCCTGAGGTTACTCATTCTTCCTGTTTCAAGGCCTTATTAATCGGGAAAACAGCCGTTACGCAATTTTCCTCGTTAATCGCAATTCCTCGCGATTAGATAACTCCAGAAATACCGGTGTTCTACCCTGGTGTGGTCTATCCTCATCCTCCTGGTTATTTGACTCCGTCGTTAGAATAAGACCGCCCTTCTGCTTAGGGCACACCATAGGAATCAACAAATCACTCTCGTGGGAAATATGGAAGGGCAACGCAAACCAATCGGGGCATCTGCATCAACTAGAGCCCTGGCCAAAAGATGACGCGATAACTCGGTAATCTATAACCATTACTGACAACTAGCTTTCCCCTTCCAAGGCTCTTGGGTTTTCCTCACAATTACCTTCATGATTTTCCCATACTTATGGACGACCTTCAAGAACATCCCCTTATACGACAAGCTGGAATCGCACATTAAAATTATTTTAAAATTCCACTCACGTTACGTTCAACCTAGGCGGCATAAATACCCCTTAAAAATCGTTTTCTTTTACTCTGTTTGTATAATGTTCGCCCACGTGTATAACATAGCACAACCGGGAACATTCGCCAAGACACTGAACCTACTTTTAGAAAAGAACGGTTCAGGAAAATGTGGGTCCCCCTCAACCCTCCTTCAGCATTAATATACGGCGTAACAGCTGAAAAAAACGCTGCAGGTAAAATATATGTTAGAGGTGGGGGCCACACTGGCTGAGGGAGAAGCAGTAGAAGATGCTGACGAATCCAATGAAGAAGAAAAGGATACTGATAAATCTGAAAAAGTACAAGAAGAAAAAAAAAACCCCAAAAAGAAGAAAAGTCAAACTAAAAATGTGCACACTGAAACAGATACACAATCAGAAACTGAGTCAGAATCAGGAACAGAAAATGAAGAAGGATGTTGTTATGAAGGCAAAGACTTAAAATTAAAGATCTTCGTACCCGAAGCCTACCCCTTGCCAAAAGGAACAAAACTAGAGGACATTAAAAAAAGAATAGAGAAAGGAACCTGTAAATGGAACTTTGTTACCGATCACGACGAAAAAACAATAGAGAAACTTATTGAAGAGAACCGAATTAGAATCTACCCCCAGGACACGAAAATAATAAAAAGTACTCATTTGAAAGGATAGAAAATGGAAAACGAAAGAACCCAAAATAAAATAAGCAAGTAAGTACAAAAAGGAAATGTAATAAATTATGGATAACCCGATAAAAAAGCTAAAGATCCTTCACATTAACACCGACGGCTGGAAAAGCAAAAGCCAACAATATAGAAATATTATTAGCAAACTAGATCTTGACGTGATCACAATTACGGAGCACGGAATAAAAGATGAAGAAACAATGAAAATCTCAAACTATCATATAATAAAAAAGAATCCCACCGGGGAAAGGTACGATGGTACGGCCATCGCAATAAAGAGAAACTTGGTATACACGCAAGAACGGGAAGTTGACGAAACCAACATAGTCGCTACTATCGAAATGGAGTACACTCCGATCAAAATAGTGGCAGGCTACCGACCACCCCGTCGCTCGTATATACCGATGCACTCTGTTATGGAGCTACTACACAAAAATAACCCATCAATTCTCCTGGGAGACCTCAACGCCAGGCTTCCAGAATCAGGGTACCGCACAAATAACAACGCGGGGCGGAACCTAGAAACAATAATGGACAGAAATATATTCAAAATAATAGGCCCAGAATTCCCAACATATATCACCAAAAGAGCTTCATCTAAACCGGACATAATAATGACGAGAGAACTTCCCGTATAATGCTTATATGGAACCGATACCCATTCCCTGTAGCGACCATATCGGATTTTGGTGTGACTAAATCAAAACCCGATACAAGTCCCAATCAAACTTCGAAAAGCCTACAGGAAAGCGAACTGGCAGACATACACAGCTATTTTAAATAGCCACGAACAGCCAGAACTGAACGGGAAAAGCATACTATATATATAGGGTGTTCCATTAAGACGGATCGCAGTTAGCAGTAAATATATTGCCCTTCCATATTTCCCACGAGGGTGATTTGTTGATTGCTATGGAGTGCCCTAAGCACCAGAAATAACCAGAAGCTTAATCGAAAATATACAGATACAGACGAAACAAGTGTGCCAAAAATAAAATACAGAACTCTACCACATCCAAAGTGGACGAAAGAAATGAAGAAAAAAGCAAGAAAAGTCCAAGAAAAATATTCGGAAATAAGAGTTTTCGGTACAAGCAGACAGAGAAACGGGGAATTAAAACGACTGAAAGTGGAAATGGTCTTTTTAATAGAAGAGCAACAAGAAAAAAACTGAAAAGAATTCACGAACAAAATAGAGGTCATGGAAAACCTAAGGGAGGCCTGGAGAATGATAAAAATAATCAGAGGAAAACCACCAAGAGAGCCAATGAAAATAAAGAACGAGCAAGATGAATACCTCAAAAGCAAAGCGGAAATAGAAGAGAAGTTTAGAGGACATTGGGAAAAAGTTTATACAATAGAAGAAGAAGATAATGAGAAATTCGACAGAGAAACAGAAGAAATGGTCATCGAAAACCTAAGAAGAAACATAGGGAGAATAACACCGCTTAGAAGAGTCGATGAGAGTACGGACGAGTACGCGGGATTAGGAGCTCTAATCACTCTGGAGGAAGTAAAAAGGACAATCGCCACCTTTAAACAAAAGGCACCAGGAAATACCGGACTCACAAAATAAAAATACGGAAAAGCTCCTGAAAAGATACTAATATATATAAAAGATCTATTCAATTCATTCCTGAATATCGGTGCATACCCACGAATCTTTAAAGGAGCAAAGATGGTTTGCCTTCACAAACCAGGAAAAACACCGACATCGGTCTCAAATTACCGACCAATATCGCTGCTTAATTTTCTGGGAAAATTATTCGAGAAAATACTGAATACGAGACTGATGGAACACCTAGAAAACTCAGGGAAATACAACTAGCAGCGGTACGGCTTCAGGAAGAGAAGAGACGCAACTATGGCGCTCGCGATCATAACCGAAAAGATCGCACAGGCAAAATCTGAAAAAGGATATGTGGACGTGGTACTCCGGGACGTCGAGAAAGCCTTCGACAAGGTATGGGTGGATGGGTTGAAATACAAACTCCTCCAACTCGATCTCGGCAACCGGATGGAGAGAAGCCTGGCTGACTACGTAACAAACAGAAGGCGTACATTGACATCGAAGACCACGAAGGACCTAAATTATACTGAAAACTGGGGTCCCCAAAGGGGGGTGCCTGAGCCCCACTTTGTACTTGATGTACACAGCGGATATTACACTTCCATTAACACCAGGCTGCATGAATATGCAATACGCCAACAAAATCAGTCAGGTGATCTCCACTCGGGCAAAAAATCCCAAGTGGCAAGCCAGGACGAACAGAGCGAGAGATCCAAAATATAAATGAATTCGAAAGGAGATGAAAAATTAAACCTAACCTGAATAAATTTAAAATAATACCAATTGTAGGGGAATCGTCACTCCCCCGTTCTCTCTTAGTGGAGACACGAGGCGGTTACCGCAAAAACATCCAGCCCCGGCACCGTGGGGTCAAACTCGTAACCACAGCGCCTCGCCACTCGTCGCTATGAAAAGCCTAAAGATTGTAAACTGCAAGATCTCCCTTACGAGAGTATATTCAATTTCACATCAAATAAGAAATTGGAGACGCGTTTCTCTCAAGCTCGAAGGCTAGCGTGAGCGGAGGTAAGATTTGGTGAGAAAAACCGTTGGAATAAGAAACCCTCCTGGGCCCGTCCACAAGCCTCCCCCCCCTCCTCCTACACCTCCCCCAGTGGGCTGATGAGGTATAAATAAGAAACACGGTAAATATGTAGACGAGCGGCCCGGCTGATAAGATGTACTACTTTGTCCGTGCTCCAAAATGTTTTACGTTTTTGGAGTACATTTATACATTTATAGGGGACGGCTCGTGGTGGGGGGGGGGGGTAAACACGATGCGTGGACCGCACTACGATGATCCTGAGTTTCATTAAATTGGGGGGAGGTCTGGGGGACACAGCTCCCCAGTATATAATCCTAATTTTTATAATGTTCTGACATTTACAGAGGTGAATGCTTTAACTACATCATGTCAGCGCCTTTAATCGTTTTGCGAATTATAATAGGGGTTGGGGGTGGGGTATGACGTCAGAACTCAAACGCGCATGAATATTCAGACACGGGTGAACGATAATATTTACACATTTTTTTTTCCAGCCGGGTCGCTCGTCTACATGTTTACCAGAAACACTTAGGAAAAACGAGGTAGAATACGTCAGTCTCCAGGCTACGAAGTCCCCGGAGTGAGGTCAGGCTACCAAAACTGGACAGGTAGATTACTTGAGTCGCCAGACTACGAAGTCCCCTGCAAGAGAGGCAGGGCTACCTAAGGGGCTAGGAAGCAGCTCATCCTTGAGCTAGTCCCTGGTTATCAAACCGAACGTTAAGTTAACTTGGTCAAGTTCAACCTACTCTCGTCAGATAGACTCCTCATATCCTGGAGCATCCTAAAGCCCAGGAATATTCCTCGTCCTTAAGGAATTAAGAAAAGAAGAGGGAAAAGGCTCCCCCTCGAGCCCGTTACCCGGTGGCCACACCAAACTCATAAGTTAACTTGGTTGAGGAACCAAGTTCAACTTATTCTCGTCAGAGAAACCCTCCTCCGTTATCTTCGCCCTTGAGGAAGACTGGAACTAAGAAGAAGATCATCCTCGAGCTAGTTCCTGGTTACCAAACCGGCCTTTAAGTTAACTTGTTCAAGTTCAACTTATTCTCGTCAGAGAAACCCCCCCTCATCTATCCTCGCCCTTGAAGAAGCCCCCCCCCCGAGTACCATCCTCGCCCATGAGGAATTACGTAACGAAGTAGAAAAGCTCCCCCTCGAGCTCGTTACCCGGTGGTCACACCGAACTCTAAGTTAACTTGGTTTAAGAACCAAGTTCGACTTACTCTCACCAGAGAAACCCCGCCTACAGTGGTGCAGCCTAAAGCACCGTGATTGTTTTCGTCCTTGAAGACTCCTCCCTCCCCACATTGAATACCGTGTGAACTCCCATCTGCTACACTCGCCAAAGTACCTTGTGATCTCGACCACCTCCATCTGGACGGCCTGCACGCGTCGTGAAGTCTATAACATTCCTGAGGTATTTAAACTCCAGTAGAGTCAATGAGCCTAAATCTTGTATATTGAAGTGTGTAGCGAATTTAGCCAATTTTAGAGGGTCAAGTTAATTGAAGTAATTATTGTGTATTTTAATATTCGGAGTATTTATGTGGTTAATGTTTAGTTTTTGTGTAGTAAACTTGTTAAATTTAAAATATAAGTTTATTTTGGGAATTCTTGTGCGTTTCTCTATATCCCTATGTTTTTGAAACGGCTCTTCTTTAAAACAACAAAATTATCACTCTTAGAACAAAGCCTACTTCATCAAAGAAGTATTTCACGTTCCACAAGGTATACCACGACAAAAGTGGTGTTAGGTGTGGAGTGATCAAATAGCAGCATTCTGCTACACGAATAATGAGATTAAAAACGGACAAGATAACCATCAACGATACAGAATACAGGTACACAGCCAAGGAAAAGTGCTGGGCCTGCAGATGGGGGAAAGAGGATACCGCGCCCACATAAAGGAGAGGATTACCAGGGCTAAATCAGGCCTGAGATTGTTATTCAGCCTGAAACATCTGGAGCAGAAAAGGAAAAAAGACGCTCTACGAAGCATTTGTAGAGTCGGTGCTTGTGTGTCCACCGATCCCCATCCACACAATAACTAAGACAAACAAACAAAAATTACAAAAAGTACAAAATAAAGTGGCCGACCTAATAACTAATACAAGGCGCAGAGAAAGAAAAAGACTCCGCGAAATAATTGATACAAAAGGGCTGGCCTCAATAAATAAAATTATTGAGAAGCGGGCCAAAGAAATCTAGCAAAAAATTGAAGTAGATAACCAGGAGACTATAAGAATTCTCGAAATAGAAAACATAAATTACGACCGTCAAGTCTTCCCCAGCAGCAGGCTCCGTCTACGGTAGGAGGAAGACCCAATAATCACCTAAAACAAAAAACAACAACAAAACAACCGAACAAGCATAAACTATCACAAAGGCATGAATGCCTGAAAACGAAGACACATATAATAAAGAAGACAGAACAAAATAATTAGAAATAACCAAATAGCGAACTCAATCCGAAAAGAAATTAGAAGAACACAAAAAGAAAGAAAAAAGAGAGCAGCCAGTATCCTGGAATTCTTTAACTTTCTACTCTCTCACACACACTAACACCCCCCTCCTAAAATACTTAAAAAAAAAAACACCTCTCATGCTATATTCCCACTATCCCCAATCTTCTCTCACCTTATTATTCTTTCAGTCTGTCAGATCCTCACTCCACTCATTACATCGATAAAGGAGGCAAGGACATTTCAAAACACTCCGAAGATGATCGAATAAGACCGAAAGCTTATCAATTTAGTTTGGTTTTTACCAAACACATTCAGTTAAAAAAGAGATAAATACTGAATAAGTGATCCACCATCTACAAGATGGAATAAAAGAGATAGTTAGAAGAAGAGAAAGTTGCCAAAGGAAATTAATTAAGGCAACATACACAAGGGTCTTCAACAAAATTTGCATTCAGGAAAGACTGCTACCCAACCACGCTAATATATATATATATATATATATATATATATATATATATATATATATATATATATAACGTCCCTAAAGAAAAGGTTTTGGTACCTCTCTCATATATAGGACCCCTCAATTCACTTATCTGGGCCAAACACTCACCATTTATTAAAAATTCATTTCCTGCAACACATTTTATACCAATCTTTCAAAACACAGGCAAAGTACAACATCTTTTCAACATTAAAGACAAAATACCAACGCTGCTTCGATCCTCCATCATATATGAATTCACCTGCTCGAGATGTAATTCTGAGGTGTATTTGGGATCGACACAGCGCACACTACATACCCGTATTTGCGCACATTTAGGCATCATCAATA
Source organism: Ceratothoa steindachneri (assembly GCA_963969495.1). NCBI lineage: Eukaryota > Metazoa > Arthropoda > Malacostraca > Isopoda > Cymothoidae > Ceratothoa > Ceratothoa steindachneri. The sequence goes on from OZ018317.1 coordinate 166,072,412, forward strand.
GAACTAGAGCCCCACTCACTACTCTCGAATTCTCCCCTATCCGAATACACTACGAAAACAGACATCCACAGCTGTTGGGAGGATGGTCTGGAGAATGCCGCGACACAAAGTTGTGTCGGGACATTCTCCAGACCATCCTCCCAACAGCTGTTCTGATCTGCAGTGATGAAGCGCACTTCCAGTTATCGGGGATGGTTAATAAACAGAAATTTCTATACTGGTCAGTCAATAACCCTCGTGAACTCCACAAATGACCACTCCACAGTGCGAAGGTTACTGTCTGGTGTGCCATGGGTGATTTCGGTGTGTGAGGAGTCCTTATTTTTTTCGAAGAAGGTGTTACATTAACTGTTACATCGGACCGTTATTGTGAACTCCTCGAAAGGTTTCTCCATCCTAAAGTCGTCCAGTTACTCGCCGCTCATAATCTGGATGATGTATGGTTCCAAAAAGATGGTGCCACATCGCATACGTTTCGACGTTCACTCGGAGTCCTCCGTGACATGTTTCTGGGTGATCTTGTTTCTCTTTGAGGCAATATTGGGTGGCCCCCACGTTCCCCGGATTTAGCCCCTTGTTATTTTTTTTTCTATGGAGGCACTTCAAATCACTAGTGTATCAACACAGGCTAGCAACTGTAGAAAATCTAAAGGCAGCAATAACTCAGGAAATCAATGGTTCAAAGGGCTATGGTGAACCTTCGAGAGACTTCCAAACTGCATCGACATTGGCGGTTGTCACTTAAGTGATACAATTTTCAAAACCACTTGAATCACAATGGCATTTAATGCACTTATTATAAATACAAAGTTTATTCTCTTATGATCATGTGTTTGTTTTTTTATTAACATTTGAAATTGGGGCAACCCTTCTGCCCCACCTTGTATATATATAGGGTGTTCCATTAAGACGGATCGCAGTTAGCAGTAAATATACATTGCATCAAAATATATATTGAGTTTTCTGTCTCTTTCAACACTACTTTCAATCAACAATATATGGATGATTGAAAGTAGTGTTGAAAGAGGAAGAAAACTCAATATATATTTTGATGCAATGTATATTTACTGCTAACTGCGATCCGTCTTAATGGAACACCCTATATATATATATATATATATATATATATATATATATATATATATATATATATATATATATATATATATATCAAATGAATAACTCACAAAGTAGCAGATGAGGTTCGCAAATGCAATGTCCCGCAGGAAAAATGAAAAGGTGCTTCCAAGTACTTTCGAACTTTATTCAGTTCATTCTCAAATATATTTATTTACCACAAATGTCTAATGCCATATGAATGATTGTAAAGAGTGCTTTATACTTTTGGCCAGGATGTATGGGTACTTATGATTATTTCTATCCATAAAATAATGATAATCATAACTAATTACTTATGGAATGGCCTAATGAATGAACTTCAAATAAATAAATAGATACACTGTAATTAATAAATTCTTAACCAATAAATATAAATATATGAACTTTAAATAAGTAAATTCTGTGAAGAATATCTCTATCCTTCATTACCTTTTTCCATACACAATTTTAGGATATGGTGTACATATCTATGACAGGCTTCGGGGTAAAATTGCAACAGCCTCTTTGGCTCTAAGTTATCTTAGTTGATTATTAGGACAAAAGATACACAAATGAGCAGAGCTAAATATTTAGACAAAAAAAAATGAACAAATAAAACAGAGGAAAGTAAATGTAGTGAAAAGGGTTTTAGAGAACTAAAAACCCTGTGGCTCATTATCTGCTTGAAGATTTGTATGACGTCATAGAGATTCCAACGTTCGCTAGAATGTATTTGGCTTGTATCCCAAACCAATTCTGTCTCTCACACCTCGGCGCCAGCCCATTTCGTGATCAGTTCAAACTCTGTCACTTAGTAGGTATAGACAGGTGTCAATCCGCCGGGTTCACTCCTCTCCCATATCCTACACTTGTGTGTGTGTCGATGCCTCTAGATTTTACTCTGAAATCATTGCTAAACGTTAACTACAGCAGATATGCTCGGTGTAATTCGGCCCAACACTTATCATGCCAATATGCGTCCCCTACAATCAGGTGAGATTTTAAAAGCATTTTATGTTAATAAATATGTAATGGTCTTGGTGTTTTCTACACCAATTCATCGACATGTACATGTATTTCCAACTTTATTATTCATCCATCAATCCTTCGCTGCAAACAAGACAATAAATAATAGGCCGGCCTTCTAATATACATATTACCGATTAATGTACACACTAACCTATAAAATCTCTCCGATAACATCTCACTCTCAGGTTCAGGTTGTTAAACCATCCTTTGTATCGGGATATACATTTTGAATTAGTGGCCAAAATACACAAATACTTATCCTAGTACTTTGATAGGCCCTGGTGACTTTTGTCATCCGTGAAATTGTTGTATCTTTTTGTTTCTTTATCTATCTTCCGGGTGCAAAAATTAAAAATCGATAGCTTCATATGTAGGTCCGCCTACTAAGACCTTGGCGAGGTGCCAATTAGTATTATTTGGCACATTTCTAAAAAATAATTGAATGACCCTACGGCATTCGGTACTTTTCCGCTCGGAATCTTTTTTGATTGTCCTTGGCATTGTACTATAAAACCCCCCTGCATTTCCATAGTCGTCTACTAAAATCCTTCTCCTTCTCAGCGATGTATTTTTTCTTTTCATCACTATTACTAATACATTATTTATATTAATCTATAATAATGTCTTGTACTTTTTTCAAATAAACATATATCCGCGTCGTCTTATATTCTGGTGTTTCCATACGTTCGTACTTTCACAGATCAGCTGAGAGGAAAAAAGGTATAAAATTGGATGAGGTTTGTGGCGCCAAATGTCGTCGTCTTATTAGTCTTGTTTTGTTTGTTTTCTCTATTTTGCTCCTTAGATTGGCTTTAATTTCAAAACATTCCCAGGCTTTTATGTCAGGGAGTGGTAGCACAATACTATTTTGGTGGACATTAAGTGTATATGAAAATATCAAGGTAGCCAATTATTATTGGTGAACAGCTTTCCGACTAAGTAGAGTTGGTGTGCATCATCGCTACTCAAAAACTAACCTTAACCCTCCCTCTCCTTTTTAGGCACCAAACTAACCATCATTTTTGGCACGTCAATTTCTTCCTTCATAGCAATGTAGTATATGTGCTGTGTGAAAGAGACAGAGTTATCATACACGATGCATCATAGTTACATGGAACATCGCGCATGTTCCAGAGTTAACCCCATGAACTATCGGTGTTGGAAGCGCCCCCCCCCCTCAAAATTGACTCTTCTCATTATTTCTGTTTCATTATTACTTTTTTATTACTTTCCAGAATTTTATGACTTTTGCGAACGGGACGATGAATTAGCAGCTCCGCTCATCGCCAATAGCATCCGCAAATTGCTGCGAAAAGCCCCGAGCCTCATCGCCAGGCAAAATGAGGTATTATTATTATTAAAACTATTATTATAATAATATGATACTAATAAAAAACAATAATATCAATGGACTGATAAACATGGCTGAAAATAAAAATGAGGAAGGAAAGGAAGGCATGCTCAAATTCCAGGAAGTTATGGTCTGAGTAATGTAGAGGGAAGTAGTTGAGGTTCTTGGGGCCAGTAGGGTACGCAATTCGCCAGGTATGTGCGTACGTTACAGCCATGGCGGTAAGTTTGTGCATTAGCCCCCACGCCTCCCCAAAACTTAAACTTTTAATTTCCGATGTGTAGGACCCCCTGGACCTCCACATCCCCCCCCCCCTCTTCCAACTTCCACCATTTTGCTTATTTTTCTTAACCACCTGGGGAGTTTCAGAAATTGAAACCCAAGGTTGTTTGCGCGTGTCGGTTCTCACTGCGTGTATACACATCAATACAAATACCAAGTATCATAAGAACCCTGTACTGTAGGTTCATATTAGTATCTCGTGAGTTTTCCGTACCCTACTTGCCCAAGCATTTAAGTGCCAGGAAAATATACCCATAGCGTCTTCCGGCTCTAACGTAAAAGAGGACTAATCCCACATAGGAAGCGCCAGGTTGGGAATCCGACACCAAAAGTTTTTTTCCTGAGCGCTTCTAGTCATGAAAGAAGGCGTTGATGGGAGACAACCCCGTTTTTTTATAAAGTGGTAAATCATGTGTGTTTGGCACACATTTCTCGTTCATAAGTAAAAACTATACATAATCCCAAGTCCGTTGCAACAGAAGGGCTAAAAAAAAACCTCCTTTTTTTAAGCGACTTTTGGCATCTTTAGGACTTCTGAGTTGCCAAGTTTTATTTTTTTCATTTTTGTGAACATTTGAAAAATCACACCGGTTATTACGTTGTTATGTGTACTGGGTATTTATTATATTGTTTACCTAGATAGCACATAAATATAATTTCCTGTACACATAAACTTGTTTGATTAAATGAAGGTTGAATTTTGAGATTAAGCCTACGTAACGTCTTCGGTAAACATGAGGGATTGAATATGAGATCGTCTGAAAATAAATTGTATTTGAGAATTAACAAATAAAAACACAAAAAGATAATTGATTAGATATAATATTAGATGCAAGTTGGTATACAACTAGGAATACAATGAGATATACATACTCGTATATGAAATATTGAATGTAAATTTTGGAATATTCAATGGATATATAAAAGAATTTAAAAGGTAATTCGCAAGATATTAATTGGTAATTAAATGGATGTAAAAGAAAGGATATTAAATAGATGTAAAATGTATTTAACAGGATCACAAATGGTTACACAGGGTGTCTACTACCCTTGAAGTCCTTGAAAACCCCTTGAATTTATTTCTTGCCCTTGAAATCCTTGAAAAGTCCTTGAATTTGATGAAAAGTAGATGGACTTTGAATTTAAAAAAATAAATCATTGAGTGATTGTTCAAATGATTTTTCAAATTCACTATTTATATACTTTTTAATGTCTATTAGGAAAATAGTAATATTTAAGTTAATCTACTCACTAATGTGAGTGAACATATGTATGCTTTGGATGCATTGTATTTTATGATGGATGCTCGCTATACTTCTGTGACTGTCGCTTGGATACCTTGTTCTTGTGTTTTTTGCAGTGGTGAGTTGATTTCGGTTATGCTTTGCTTATAAGCCATTTTTCTCTTAAATACCTCACTTTCGTCAATGTCCCATAATGTTTATTGCACTTTTTTGTTTTTTTTGCTATTCTATGTTGCATAATTTTATTTATGTGGGGTACAGTTGGCTTTCTGGTGAACTGTATGTAGTGAAGACCGGCGCCCACTCACGCCCCAGCCTAGGTTTTTTTTTCTGTTTTTATTTCACCTGCCCTCTGCTGTCCTGTCAGACCCTCTTCATTCTTCAGTTTTTCTAAGCAGAGAAAGAGCGGAAGACTTGCTAGAAGCTTTTAATGAAGGGGTATCAAATCTCGACCAATCAAAAATGATTCGGGTATCACTGGACGCCCCGAACGTTAATCCTAAGTTTCTGAGGTTGTTAAATGCTGAAAGAAGTGTCAATTCTCCTCCTCTACATATTGTGGCACATGCTCATTGCATGAAGTTTCTGGCAGCTTCTAGTTTGCTGATGAGAACGTTTTTTGGAATGTTGACAAATTTTTGTCTACATTATATTATGTTTTCAAAGATTCTCCAATGAGACGAAAATTGTGTTTGCAAGCAAATGAAATTCATCAATCTGATTTCCCTATGAACAACTGACATTCTTCAGTTTCGGAAGGAAGCAGTGAACTTCTTCGTAGCTTTAGTAAAAAAAAAAAAAATCAACGAGAGGAGCCCTCTTAAATATTTGGTTGTTAAAGGCTTCAGCTGTTTGAATCCAAATGTGATGTTGAATGCATCCAAGTACGAGTCCAGGATTGAGATCCTTCTGAGAGAACTTGTGTCTATAGAAAACTGTCCGGAAAAGCTGCTGATGACATCAAAACAGAGTAAAAGCGATTTGTCACTGACAATAATGTCCGAATCAAATAAAAAGTTCTCTAGAGAAACTCGTCTTAATGCTTATTTTGAGCACTTATTCCTGGTAGTGAATTTCAAGGTAATCTCCCTCTTCAAACTGGGTTTCAATATTAACAAAGAAATCTTAGTCGAAAATCTTCAACAGAAGTCTATGATTGCTCAGAGAGTTGTACATAATGCCTTAGTTGCAACTGAGAAGCCTTTAACCGAGTTTAAAGTGACTAAGTCACTTATGCATGCAGTTAGGAATTCTTCTCACCTGTACAAAGAAGATCTTGAAAAGAAAAGGAAGCAGTACAAAAGTCTTACAGACATGGAAGCCAAGAAAAGACGAAATGATGCTCTGATCAAAGAAAAAGAAGATGAGAAACAAAGACTAAAAATGGATTTTGAAGCAAAAATGAGACTTCTTGATAAGGAAAATGTAACCATCAAGCATGATTAAATAAAAAAAATAAATTAAAAGGTAACCTCTGAATCATGAATGTTCATTCTGTTTTGTAATACATTTAATTTTCAATTCAAATATTTCAGATTTTTGCCTAAATGCTTCATGATTCAGTGTTTGGTGTCATTTCGAAACAAAAAATTCTTTGTTATGAAGAGTGGAAAGTAATGGATATTTTTGCTAAGTATAATTTAGGTAATTGTGTGGTTGAGTAAAAATAAATGCTTTAAAATATATTTTTGTACCAGAAAATGGAAGCATTTCCAAATGTAGGTAATAAATTTTCATGAAATGGATAGTTTTCGATGATAGAAATTATTTAATTAAAAAAATGATCTCATAAATGTAATAAAACATACAAGGATCGGGCAACTAATAATTTAAAGAAAAAAACAATGGCTAAAACCAGTCCTTGATTATTTTTGAAAAAGTCCTTAAAATCCTTGAATTCAAAATCACTAAACAAGTAGCTCCCTTTGGTAATACGTAAATTGGGATCTGTAATGAATGAAAATTATATAAGTAGAGTCTTCACGTTTGAGATGGATTTGAAAACCTGACGTTGGAACAATTTACAAACTAACCTCAATTAATGGAAGCGCGGGCGAGAGTGGAAGATTGGCGCTTGCAAATTTTGTGTCTAGGCAGTTACAATATTGGAACGCATTTTAAAAGAGTTTAATATATATATATATATATATATATATATATATATATATATATATATATATATATATATATATATATATATATATATATATATATATATATGAGGAATTAAACCACATTCTCCGAAGACAATTTAATTCAGAACAGTTTCGGTGTATCTCACACCCTTTTTCAACTGACACTGGGCAGAAAATATAAGAGAAATGCATATAAGCATAACACAAGATCCCCTCTTTTTTCCCCCAATTCCCTACTTGTGGCTAATCGGGGGGGGGAGGGGGAGGCCTAAACATATTGAAGGGCTGGCATTTTACTATTTTGTTTATTTGCGATCTTATTACAGGATTAAAAGAAAATTGACCGTCAGATAGATTTAAATTAGGAACTGACGATATCAAGCTCGATTCTACGATTCTTCTCTTAACATAGTTAGCCAATTTAAATAAAATTTTACTTCCATTGAAATCGATCGTATGATTCTTGTCTCTAACATGGCAAAATATTCCTCTGCTTTCGCTGCCCACTCTAATATCTCTTTTGTGTTCGTACAATCTCTTGTCTAGATTTCTCCCCGTTTTCCCTATATAAACTTTATGGCAATCGTTGCATGGTACTGCATATACTCCTATGTTATGATGTTCTTTGGGTTTCCTGGCCATCATCAATTGGTTTAAGGAATTATTATATTTAAAGGCTAGATTAATACCCGCTTTTCCAAATATGTCCTTTAAACTATTTAATTTATTATTAAATGGCAATGTTATACATTTGTTGAAGTCGTTAGTGCGGAAAGGCTTATTACCATAGAATGTTTTCCGAGCCGCAAAATGGGCAGACGATATGAACCAATCGGGGTAATACAAATTAGAGAAAATGGTCCTGATAATGACAATTTCTTCATCTAAATAGGAAGGATGACATATTTTGTATGCTCTAAGGAAAAGGTTAGAAATTACCGATTTTTTAACATTATTATCGTGAAACGAAAAATAATGTATATAGGCATTCGAGTGGGTTGGTTTCCTATACCCTTTTTAGATGTCCTCATTAATAAAGATCACCATGAATTAAAACTTGACGTGTATAGGAAACCAACCCACTCGAATGCCTTCAATATGTTTAGGCCTACCCCTCCCCCCCCCAATTAGCCACAAGTAGGGAATTGGGGGAAAAAAGAGGGGATCGTGTGTTATGCTTATATGCATTTCTCTTATATTTTCTGCCCAGTGTCAGTTGAAAAAGGGTGTGAGATACACCGAAACTGTTCTGAATTAAATTGTCTTCGGAGAATGTGGTTTAATTCCTCATCTTTTCTTGCGATATTGCATTAATTTTCATCATATATATATATATATATATATATATATATATATATATATATATATATATATATATATATATATATATATATTGTTGGTTAGGTATATTTTCGAACTTTCATTTAACAAAATTTAGATCGAATAATTAAAAAGCTTATTACACATTTACTGGAAATCCATAATTGTTTTTAAAATTTTAAATTAAATTCTAAAATTATTGCACCAAGACATTAGATCCTTCTCCCCATTCTCTAACACTGACCCTCTATCTTTGATTCATTCCTTCGGCCTTCGAACACTAAATGTAATGAAATATTTTTTTCAAGAAACAAAATAGGATTATTTTCTTCTTGCGCAATTTCGTCTCCTCGGCTAGATGGCTGAACGGCAGGTTATTCTAGTGATTAGGCTGTGACATCTTTAGTGTTACGATATCCTTTGTATTTTTTAGAAGCATAAACATTGTTTTCGCCCTTAAAAAAAAAAGGATAACGTACGAACTTGCTAGAGAAATAACAATGTCTGGAGGGTTTTACCAGTGCAGTAGGTTTTCAGAGGGATTTGCAGGGAAATGTGAGTGCTTCATGTGTGCAGTTCCTGATAGATCAGCAGAAACATTATTATCTATAATTAATCCTTGCTAGAGATTCGGTATGGATATTTGACTGTTAACCACTCGCAGAACTTTAAAGATCCAGAAACAGGTACTCACACAAACCAAATAGAGTCGCTTTGGGCCAAGGCGAAAATGGGGAATAAAAAAATGTGGAACTGCTCCTTCTCTGATCGACTTCTTTATTATGTGCGAGTTTTTATGGAGGCAACGAAATAAGGAAAAGACTTAGTTGCTCAAATTTACAAAGATATCGTAAAGTTTTATATATTAAATACTTTTTACTTTTTTCACTTTCCTTATCTTTTATTTTTTTAGTTTCCTCTTATTCGCTCCCCGAACCTCCCAAATACTTATTACATAGGAATGATCCCATCCTTCGATTCCCGCGCATGAGAAAGGCAATTCAGCCATCTGACTTAGGAGCCTAAATTGCGCCATAATAAGGGAAAATATGCAACAAAGATACCATGAGCGAAAGGGGGACGAAATCAGGATGAAAAATGTACATTTTGTATTCAATTTTATTACGGCTAGAATGTCTGGTTCAGTCAAAGCAGCTTCTAGTAGTTTCTGCTTCAAGCCTGGCCTGATGCTATATAAAATTGACCCTTACGACTCTTTCACTTCAGATTATGGAGAAGCAGTCTTTGCTGCATTCGCTGCAGGCAGAAAACGTTTCGAAGTGGCCTGAAAACTTGAATTCACAAGACGGTGAAGATCGACTCTTCCACTCAGACTCGTCATTATCTTCAAACTCCTCTTCAGTTTCTTCAGACTCCTGCGCCTCCAACTCTTCGTTCTCTTCACGATCCTCCTTATCGGAGATTACCATTGTAAGTGGGACTTATATAAGTACCGAAACATGCACTTACCAGTGTCTCTCTGTATTCGGTGGACTCCGATGTCTTCTTAAAATTCCTATCCGTTTGGTTGCTGAAAACTGGTATTGATGGATCAATTAAATGCATCATTTGTTTGAATAAATTAATTTAATTGTTTAGGAGTATAGCGATAGTGCTGTGTATGCTTATGTATGGAAACACATTTGACTCTTAGATGACTTCGAATTCATTAGTTTTGCCTGTTTATTTTAAACAATGCCAAAATCTTCCAATTTCCAGCCTCATAAATCAGTTACCGAGTAACTCAGCGCATAACCTCGCTTCTATCGCATAACTATGAGTAGAATCAAAGGAATAAACGAACCCACGTCCACTGCTGATGTTTTTAATATTTATTTGTAGTAACTAAAATATGAGATGGATGGGTGCTACTAAAAAGTGTTGGCTCGTTTCTTAAGTTTTATGTTGCATATGTAAAAAAGTTATCTAGAACAGTGCAAATGGACGACATGAAGAGCGGGCCGGGTTGGGGACTGGTAGAAATTAATTTAAGATCGCATTATAGCGGTTACGAACTAAGATATAGACATGGTAATGGCAGAAAGAAAGGAACGAAAAGGTGAGGTATCCATGGGTTGCAGAAATATATGCCTTAGTTTGTTCCCTATGAAGTTCTGAGATGATGCAGGTAGGTAAGAAGAATAGATCGTTATTTGAATGTTTTTAAGAGAAGGTCCGACCGAGAAACGAGTGTATGGAGAGAGAGGGTTTTGAAGGGGGCGTGCCAAGGCCATTCTGTCTAGCTTAAAACCTGACTCGAGATGCTACAGCACATAAGAACTCTATTGCTATGATGGACCCAATGGTGCGGAAAAGGATGGGTATCTTGTTTATTATGGCCTATTGGTGTGGGGAGGGTACATTTTGTGGTGCTGATGCGTCGACCCCACATACGAGTATATATGCTAACGATGCTGAGAAGTGATTTCAAAACAGTAATTATTTATTTTGAAATTTTTTGTTGTTACTTAGAAGATTCTGGTTGGTTTTCATCGCCATCTTTTCTCTTTCTTATAATGAGAAGTGGCTTTTCTCTTTCCTTTAATGGGGCCGTAAGCGATAGATGAATCGCTGCTGCTCTGTTGGGTTCTAGAAAATAGTACTCCGCACTATTCACTATTTGGTTTGATGTTGGTGAAGTTTGTTTTCAATTCAAAGTGACCATCATCCTGGTTCTGCCAGTTTTTGTTCAGCGTCGGATTCTTCTTCTCGAGATCGAACCCATCATCAAAGCCGAATGTTGATTTCCTCGGGCAAACTCCCGTTTCCATCCACTCACAAATTCCATCAGATGTTCCTTTTCCAAGTGGGGGTGGAGGGGTCAGATAGGTATTTGTCTCAAGGGGTTTCAAATGGCCTTTTCCAGGTCCAGCTTTTCACGTAGGCTTTGTCATCCATCTCTGATTGTCAGTGAAAGAGGCGGTTAAGCTTCTTCAAACATCTCATTTGTGTTGAAAACCCAAGAAAAAAGAGGATTTCGAGCCCCTTTGCTTAACAAAAAGCATTTCATTTGGCAATAAAGCCGAAAGAGCTCGGAATCCCTTTTCTCTTGGTTGTTAACATTAATAAATTTGTGATATTTTATGACCATTTAATCCTAATTCAGTTTTCAAAATATTGCAGAGGAGGAGGAAGAAGAACACGAAGAACATTGAAGTTGTTCTTCCCAATGACATGATGAACAGGCTGGTCAGAGACGTGGTTCGGATGGCAGAGGGAGAGATGCAAGGAATTAGGTACGTGCCTTCCATGCCTCAACGCCCTCACTCCATCTGAGGTTCTCTTCCAAACATTTCGACTTCATCTTCACCACTTCCTTTTACAGATTTTCTCTTTACAAACTCTATGTGGCAAATGCTCTCGTTGGTGTCTGAATATATAATTTCTGCCACAAATCTTATGTAGTTTGTAAATTACTAGAATTTATGTATATGCTGACTAATTCCTGAAGAGTTCCAGAAATTAGACAGATACATTGTTTCCCCGTATTGTTTTGTTTTTCGTCGTGAATTGTTACATTTTATGTAGAATCCCTGACCTTTTTTAACAGTACGACTCCAGAGATAAATCCGTCACATAATAGGGTACGTTTTATTAAGATGTTTTTATCAGACTCATAGAGGGATTTATAGTTTCCAGTCTTATTTATCTCCTATTGTATTAGCGCATAATAAAATCGAGTTATATTAGCGCCTTGAGCGGTGACAACGGTACCAATTATTTTGTCTCAGGTCAGAGTTCACGAAAATATCTTTTTTAGAATTATTTTTTTCCCTATTAAAGTGCATTGTATCTCTCTCGCCTCTTTTTTTTAATCTAGCCTAGTATCAGAGTGCAGTGTAATTGCGGTGACCTTTGCCCTAGTAGAGGGTGGCCAAATAGGCTCTTTAAAAAATCTCTCCCTCTCCTCCGCCTGTCCATTACGTAAATTCCCTTGTGTTGTTGGGCTTTGCTTGGCTTTCTTGTGAAGCCCTTCATTGCTTACGTAAATAAAGCTTGGTGTGACTTCTTTTTCTCGGAGGTTTGAGTATTAAGTCAACACAGAGAAAGAGTAACAAACGTTTACTTCACGTGAGCTCTATCCTTTTCTCCCTGATCGAGAATCTGTTGCAATTTTTAGTTTTCAATAGTTTGTTATTTATTGATTTTTTTGCCGATCACTCATTTGTTTCCCAAATCTATCTTTCCTTTTCTTCCTTTCTCCTATTCTTGACTCCCTTTCTCCCGCCTCTTTTACCGAAACTTAGAGATCTACGATCCTCTTATATACCATCATCACAAAATGGATCTCGGACATCTTTCCAAAACTCAACCGTGACAAAAGTGAAGTATTACTGCTAGACATTCTTGGTGACGTGGCCCACTGCATAATTATTCCTCCCTATCTAAACCTCATCGCCCCCAATACCTCCTTTTCTAATATTGTTAAAATCTGGGCTGCAACTTTGACAGTCAATTATCTCTCAAAACTCATGGTGGTAACGTTTGGAAATCCTGTCTCTGCCTTCTCCTTAACCTCTGCCGCATCTGTTCCTACTTTGACCACTAGAGCTCTGAGATTGTCCTTAATGCTTTTCTCACCTCCCGTATTGACTACTACAACTCTCTTATCGATGGATCAAAAACTTCCACTCTTTTACCCCTTCAACTGTGTCGTATAATACCCCTTTTTGATCACTCCACTCCTGACACCACTTATGTCGTAGTATAAGTTGTGGTACGTGATGTACTTCTTTAATGAAGTAGGCTTTGATCTAAGAGTGCTAATTTTTTTTTTTTTTTAATGAAGAGCTGCTTCAACACGTAAGGATAAGAGGAAACACACAGGAATTATCCCCAAATAAACATATATTTTAAATTTAACACTTAACTATGAAAAACAAACAGTAATCACATTTATATTTTCGTCCTAGGCTAAACTAGACTCTCCCGGTTGGCAAATAGGCCTATTACAATGTCTTCAATGACAATTTAAACAAATAGGCTACACGTAAACACACCAATTGCCGATTAGTATTTTTATCGTGACCCTTTTTGATTAGCGTTAATCATTAAATTAAAGTACTCTCTTTTCCCAACAAATATGACCGGGGTTCACGAACAATGGTTTCTACTTCCCTTAAAACGTGAGACGTACTAAACTCATACTAACGCAATATGAATATAAATGTTCTTTCTAACTTACATGACAGGAGGTATCAGGGATTGCTGGATGTCACTGGAGGGCTTATCTCTCGCTTTGGAGTGTTGGCGTGGCCGATGATTGAATTTCGTAGAGGTGGTATGGTGGGAGAGAGATGGGGTGAGGTCACTTATTGCAAACTTGCCTCTGGTTAAATTAAGAAGACGGAGAGAGTTACGGTGCTCTTCGCTCCAAAAGTCCTCTTCTGAATGATCTTGACGCCTCTTGGTGTCTGATTCTTCAAGTTAGAGTGTCCACCTAGATTTTGGGGTATTCGGTAAGATTTTTACCGTAATTAAAGAACGGAACCTCGTAGTTGTTAGGTTCTTCTCCTCTAACTCTCACGGAGCTTGAGATGTGAGAGTCACTCGAGTGTGAGCGAGTTTACTTTTCTCCAGTCAGACTTCTTCTAAGTCTGTAAACGATTCTTCGGTATGGCACCGATACAAAACTTGATGATTTATGTTAATTCGGCCCAGGGAGGGGGGATCGATTTTCTCAATCTGATCCTATCGTTTTTCACGGAAATCGTCTTGTATGGCTGAAGGATCGATCTTCATGAACTGAACCTTCTTCTTTCATATCGAATTCTCCTCTCTCTTTCTTTCCGGGGCTTATTTATAGGCGGACCACAGCCCCATCTAAGGGGGAGGGGGCGAGGCCACAGAGGGGAGCGCGAATGGTGAGAGCATGAAGTGCAGAGGTTGGCACTGAGGTGCCCAAGTCGGCTTGCTAATTAGAGATACTCTCAACCGCCACACTCCTTGGCTTGCCTTTTGACTAGCACCGCTTTATTTGTGACATAATCACGGGTTTATGGATCTCGTAGGTAATTGGATCGTTAGAGCGTCGTTTAAGGGCTTTATGTGGTCGACTTAACACAGATAGTTGCTCCAACTACCTAAGCGGCGGGGAGATCAAACAGGGTAGGCAGTTACTGTTATTCGCCGACTACCGTTCCCACGATTCTCCTCATGGGGCTCGCTTCTCCTGCTTTCTCCACAATGGGTGGTGGGGACTTTAAGGTCTATGTCTGCCTGGCCCTCCGGGATGCTTTATGTAGCCATTTCTCTACAAACTGATTCAACACTGCAGCCTCTGCTCTTCTCCTCTGAGGACATGTCTCGTGCAACTCCCTGCTTTCTGTTCTGCACTGGCTCCCCATTCGATACAGAATCACCTTTAAGGCACTTCTGTTTGCATGTAAATCACAAAATACCTCTGTATATACAACCTCTCCTCCTCCTTCAGCCTTTAAACGTCTCTTGAAGGACCATCTCTTCTCTAGAGCTTTGCCATTTTATGCACACTCTGCAAAGGCTCCAATGAATTGAAGGGCGCCATACAAAAATCATTAATAGTATGGCTGCCATTTTAATTATTGATAGGTAGATAAAATGGGAAACGATTGGATAAGAATTATAAATGGTGTGAGGAAAGTTGAGAATGTGGTTGTTTTGGCATGTAAGAACTTTACTTACCTGGGTGGATCCACAGGTCCCTAAGAGAGGGAATGTGTTTAGTGCGTGGTTGTGTGAGGGTTGGGCAATCTAAGAGTAAGTGTTCGATATTGTCTGAATTTTAGTTGCATGTTGGGGTCGGGGCAAGGTTTATTCTGGGCTTGTATTGTTGGAATATAGTTGAGTGGCTGAGAATGGGCGAATAAAGATTTGTGAAGAGAATTATTCCTGGTGTTATAAGGATATGAGACCGGGTAAAGGATGGTTAATTATTTGATAGAGCGTTTAAGATAAAAGAGGGTGAGCAAAGGATAAGTGGATGATAGTTGTGCAAGTATGAGGTTTTTGAATGTGCATCTTTGGAGATGAGCGATGAAACGTCATTGATACGACAATAGGATGGATATTCTTTGCGCTTAAATAGGTCATAAAGGTGTGAGAGATTCTCGTGTGTGGTTTTGATGTCCGCTTCTTTCCCTTTGTGGGAAAGATGCATGATGATATCACTGATTATGAGCAACTTTATTTTCTAGCATGGAGGTTCATTATTACTCATTTTGTATCTAGTTTAGCTAACTCTCTCCCTCTTGCAGAGGTTGTCAGATACGAGTGGAGTTGACTGACAGCGAAACTGAAGTATCTGTGAGCTGTGGAAGGATAAACTGTGATCCTAAAATCCTGCCACGATGTCTCATCAGGATTCATCTCGTATCCATTCCACCACCGCCCGAAGCCCACGGATCACAAGTTCTCTTAAAGTAAGATAAACCCAAAGGGAAGAAAGGAGAGCCATATGTGTAGTGAATGAAAGACAGTTGGTTTATCACTATCCGTTTACTTTTTTCACATACTTATCTAGATGACGCTTTTTGTCACGTGCTTATGTAGATGACGCCTTTCGTCACGTAGTTATTCCGATGACTCTTTTTGTCATAATATTTTGGATGATGCTTTTTTTTTATTTCGGATGCGAAAAGTGGGTGATAGTGAGCGTACATGGGTCCACATGTGGGGGAATCTTAAAGTGTGAAAGAAGCATTCTGAGCGAAGAGCTGAATGTATGTCTGCAAAGTTTTAATGTAAATGAGAAAGTAGTTGTAATGGGTGACCTGAACGCAAAGGTAGGTGATCGAGTAGTGAATGGGGTAGTTGGGAGATACGGAGTGCCGGGAGTGAATGATAATGGTGTAAGGCTCGTTGAAATGTGTGTTGAAAGAAAGACGGCAGCTGGCAACACATGGTTTAAAAAGAAAGATCACAAGAAGTCTACCTATAAAGACTTGGTAGGGAGATTGGATGATTGAGGTTCAAAGAAGTATGATAGACTATGTTCTGATAGGAAGAGAATTGGATTTAGATGTAAAGAGGGGGATGGTGGGAGGCTTATCCGACCATCACCTGGTGATAGCCGAAATAAGAGTAAAGAGTGAATGAGTTGGCAAACGAAGGAGCTTGCCAAAGAAGGTGGTAAATGTGGAGAAGCTGAAAAAAGTGAGGTGCAAGGGAGAATACAAAGAGTTGGTTGCAAGGGACTGGGAAGTGATGAGAGGGTTTGGGTGTAGAAGTTGATGCGTGAGAGCATAGAAAAAGCTGCCGGGAAAACATGTGGAATTAGGGTGCTTGGAGAAGGGAGAGTTAAGAAGGGCAGCGAATGGTGGAATGCTGAAGTGGAAGAGAAGCGTGAACTGTTCAACAGGTATAGGCAAAACAGAAGCGCAGAAAACAAGGAAAAGTATAGGAGGAAGCGACAGGAGGTGAAAAATCGTGTGGCTGAACTGAAGAGAGAAGCGAATGATAGGTGGGGTGAAAGAGTGTCTGAGTGCTATAGAGACAATAAAAAGCAATTTTGGAAGGAAGTAAATTATGTGAGAAAGAAGAAAGAGGCGATAGAAATGAGAGTGAAGGATAGAAAGGTTGAAGTAATCAATACACATGAAGTAAGGAAGAGAATTTTCTAAATGTAGATGATAGTAGAGAAGTTCAGCCGTTATGTCTTGGAAGAGGTGGGATGACATCAGAGAGAATTAGAGAGAGTGAAAGAATTAGCAAAAAGGAAGTGGAAGAGGCAGTGAAAAGGACAAAAAGGGGAAATTCAGATGATATGGATTGGATAACAAGTGAGATGCTGAAAGCGGAGAGAGTGTATAGTAGAGTAGCTGGTGAGGTTGTTTAATCTATGTATGGACCAGGAGGGTGTGCCGGAAGATTGGAGGAATGCATGTATTGCTCCTATTTACAAGGGAAAGGGTGAAAGAACTGAGTGTGGTAGTTATAGGGGTATAACTGTTAAGTATGCCGGGAAAGCTATATAGACGAGTCTTGAGTGAAAGAGTTAGGAGGTGCATGGAAAGTCTGATTGGAGAGGAACAAGGGAGGTTTAGGAAGGGGAGAGGGTGTGTGGATCAAAGTTTTACCTAGAAGAATATATGAGAAGTACCTTGAAAAGAATAAAAGTGTGTACATGGCATTTATGGATCTGGAGAAAGCGTATGACAGAGTAGACCGAAAGGGGATGTGGAATGTGTTGAGAATGCTTGGGATTGAATTCACACTAATAAGAGCTATCAAAAGCTTTTATGATGACTGTAAAGCATGTGTGAGGGTTTTGAGAAAGGAAGGTGACTGGTTCAGTGTAAAAATTGGACTCAGACAAGTATGCCTGATGTTACCCTGGCTGTTCAATCTGTATATGGATGGCGTGATGAGAGAGGTGAAAGCAAGAGTGGGAGGTAGGGGTGTAACATTAGTGAGTGAAAATGGAGAGATGTACGAGCTAGAACAATTGTTTTTTGGGGATGATTCGGTGCTAGTGGCTGACTCAAAAGAGGAACTACAGGCACTGGTCGATGTATTTGGGATTGTGTGTGACAGAAGGAAGCTCAGTGTGAATGAAGGCAAAAGCAAGGTAATGTGGTGCCATATGGAAAGTATGAGTGGGCTGCAAATGAGTCTAAATTGGAGGAGGTTCGAAGAAGTGCAGTGTTTTAAGTATATGACTGTGGATTTGACAGCTGATGGAAGGGGTGAAATTGAAATATTGCAGCGAGTGGAAAAGGGAGTGCAAGCATATGGTGCGATAAGGAGCCACGAAAGAGAAGCGAATGAGCAGGCAGGCGCAAATAGGATTGTATGAGGTAGTGTTGGTTCCCACTTCTCTTTATGGATGTGAAACATGGGTGTTGAGTGCGAACGAAAGGAGTAAGGTTGAAATTATGAAAATGAACTGTCTGAGTATTTGTGATTTGAGATTGATTGACAGGGTGAGAAACGAGAGTGCGAGAGAGATGCGGACGTAAAGTGAGTTTTCTTGAAAAGGCTGAATGAGGTGTGATGAGATTGTATGATCACTTAGAGAGAATTGAGGATGAAAGGCTGGTAAAGAGAGTGTATAGATCTCGAGTGATAGGAAGGAGACAGCGTGGGCGTCCGAGAAGGGGGTGCAGGAAGTGTACGAGAGATGTCCTTGCTGGACAGGACCTGAAGGTTCAGGATGCAGCAAGGTGTGCTTGGGATAGCAATGAATGGAGACGAATGGTTAGGTAAGAACGGGTTGCGAAGGGTGACACCCTAACGTAGGTAATGAAGTTTTAAAGGGAAATCGGATAGCCGGACTCTAACGATGGACGGAAAAATGTAGTAGGTGGGACACCTTGGTTAAGCAGCGGATAATCTGTCCGGGGAATAATAAAAATGCTTTTCGTCAAGTAGTTATTTAAATTATGCCCCTTTTTTTGCTTTCAGTCGCTTGCTCGGTTCCACTGCCCATAATCTATACATCAAGGCTGGATACACGTTAGAGAAGAAGAAGCTGAAGCAGCTAGACGTTGACCGATAAAGGGGACTTTGACGTACAACGAAAATCTCGTGCCTTCTTCATGTTTGAAAAACCCCGTGATTTCGGATGTTTGGTTTGCATTCATCTGATGTATACTCGCGTGCAGGAAGTAGTTAGTCTGCGAGATGCTAAATTAATAGCCAATAGCAAAACTACATTTGGTCGAGTTATTGTTAGATACGTTTGTGTGTATAGCTTTCATAACACAAAATAGGCAACAATATGTACTCAATATTTTTAGACATTAGAACAATGTTTATTGGTATTATTTGTGTTAGACCAAAATGTCGTGAATGTAGTGATGAATTTTTTCGTTAATGTTCCCTTTATCTCATGAAAAAAAAAGAATTACTAGTAAAGTTATTAGCTATATCGGTTTTGTTTTCCAACTCTCAACGAATCTATAAAAGTTTGTGCTATATGCGCAAATGTATTTGGGAAGAACATCAGAAGATATATAAAGGAATTGTTTACTTAACATACCTCGAATATATATAATATTTATGATCATAAGATATTTATACACTCGCTGCCTTGTTTGACAGGAAAACATTCACTTCATACCTAAACACAGGAAATTGCCAGACACATCCATAATAAATCACTGAATTACTATAACATCATTTGGCACGTTTCCTCGTTCATAAAATATACATAGACATTTACATGCATATATACCTGATCAAATTTACTTTAAAACTCATAAAATTCCATTAGGAATAATGAAAAGATTGGCATTTTTTTGCTATAATCTTTTTCGTTAAGAAGTGTGATATTGATAAAAGAGTAATTTTTATGTAATGGTGGATGTGAAGGAGACTCCCTTCTTCAAGTCATATTTATAATCTTGCATATCTCTATCGGTATTATCAGTCCTTACATTGATGATTAACCGATATATGATGTAAGATCTCGTTGAGAGATACTATGTACACTGTGTACATCTTGATATGTCCTCTCCGTCCGTTAAATGAGGCTTTGAGTTCATGCATTAATAAAACTGTATTTTCGGATTAGATAATATTTTGCCCGCTTTCCCAAAGAAGCTGTAGCAGGATTTAGAGAGTTATTCTTCTTACCATCTTTCCTTACTAGGTGGCATCTAACATTATTTTTACTTACTAGATGTCATATGTAGATATTTAGTTGCTAGGTGCCATATGACGTGATCTTTAGTAAGTGCCATGTAGCTTGATATTTACTTGTTACATATAAAATGTTCTTTATTTACTATGTGCCATGTAACATTTTTACTTACTAGATGTCATATGACGATATTTAGTTGCTAGATGCCATATGACGTGATATTTACCTACTAGGCGATATATAACGATCTTTTCCTACCAGGTGGCATATAGCACGATCTTTTCTTACTAGGCGACATGTAGCTTGATATTTACTAGCTGCATATAACATAACACAAAATTGTATTTGTTGTAACCTCTTGGAGGAGGAGTGTAGGAAAAGTGGATGAAGAACGAAAGTAGCGTCAGTGAGTTTCTAACAGCTTCCTGCGTCGCCGGACCAGTGTTGGCGAGCGGAGAATCCACTGTGCTATCCTGAGTCTCAAAAAAAACTCGGCACGCTACACCTCCGCCAACAGTTAGACTTAAGTTATGTGATCACACTTGTGCGTTTGTCTGTGTACATGATATGTGTGAACTTAATTTGAGGGATTTCAATGAAATATGCAGGAATGAGCTGGGTCGTCATGGAGCGATAAAGTCTATCGACGGGGCGAGTGATTCAATTTCTGGAGAGATGGCTATAAAACTTTGATAACATGGTGTTATAAGCTTGGAGTTCATTCTTCCCTGCTATAAAAACATCTCCCCTTCCCCTGATTCACAGTTGGTACTACACAAGCGGTGAATCGACTCTCCATCTCGTCGTTCCATAAAGGTAGCCCCAGAAATTCTGAACATCTGTAAAATTGCTGACCCTTTCCAACCTTAATTATTTGTTTGTCAAATCATAATTTTGCACGATCGCTCGTGGAAACAGGGTAAAAACATTAGCATATTCTTTAATTTCGAATTTTTAAAAGTGCAAAATTTGAGATGATAAAAAAATTGATTATTGGAAATTTTCATTTATTTATTATGATACATTTGGAATGTATATAAAAAAGATGATAAAAATGTTGACTAATAGGCAGGAAAGGATAAAAAAAAGCAGCTGGCGTGACTTAGATTAAGGATCCAAACAGATTTTATCTATGTTAAAGGGAAAAGAAAGTTATATCGGGACGAGATTTGGTTCTGCCATTAGGAAAAATAAAAGTAGCTTTGTTGATAATTCACATACTGAACACATGCTTCTTAACATGACGGGTATGTTTCAAGGGTCAAAAGAATTATATGGCGTTACTTAATTCGGCCTATGGCTGGTCCAGGGTAGAAATCGTGATTCATTACGCCATTAAGGAACAGTTTTAATGACAATCGCGTGGGCTTATTTGCTTTTTCAGCTTTCCCATGTGTTGGGAATTGTTAATGGCTGTATCCTTAATAAGGTGTCACAGAACGTGGCACCTTAAGAGACAAAACAGCGTGGATTTACCGCACTCCATATTTCCCTTTCATGCAACGCGAAGTGGTTTTAATAGCGTGATTTTCTTATATTTCTTACCCTAACCTCCACTCTTTAAGTACTCTGTTCTTAGAGTTCTTGTTGACATTCACTTTATTTTCTATTTATAAAACCCAGTTTAAGTGATGTCACATCGAATATGGATGAGACCCCGATTATGTCTGCTCTCGGGTGGCTGACATTAGTGAACCAGGCGTCGGGACTCTGTGTCATCTGGCGACGGTCAACCGAGGCAAAAGTCGCCGTAATCATATTACGGCCTAATATTAGACTAGATTTTTAAAAAATGCTAGAAGAAAAACGACAGAAACAAAAAATCAAGAAGAAAGAAGCACTCCAATGCGACCTACAACAAAGTTTCAAATAAATGGAGGAGGCCAACCTCCAAAGAGTCCGATAGGCCACATGTTTATGTACACAAACCCGTCCCAAGTACATGGGACAATGGGTAGTGACCCCGCTCCCAATACGGAAAGGGGTAACGTGCGCGAAAATCACACAGACTCGGACATTCAAGAACAATGTGCCGAACAGTCTGAGGGACAACGCAGTCGTCGCATTGAGGTACAGGCGAGCGCCCCATCAAATGGCAGTGCGTCCAGCAGGTGTACCCAATTCGAAGACGACAGAAAGCGACGCGGAGCCGTCACGACATTGGGGGCTAGATCAATGGGAACAGTCACGGCGTAGTGGTACGCATCAATATTTTCCCCTCGGCTGATTCCACCTATATTGCCCAAGCAGCACGGATAGCTGTCATGTAGTCGATGTGAGAAAGAGCGAAACGCTGGTCTGGTCGCCCAGTCCTCTCGTAGTCTTTGGTGCCCTCATACCCCGTACTTACTAAATATCCAGGAACCCAGCATAATATAAACGCGTAATCCTCTCGGTTCGTAGAAACCATGGTATCAGGGATACTACGAACCAGGGGG
This sequence comes from Ceratothoa steindachneri, assembly GCA_963969495.1. Taxonomy (NCBI): domain Eukaryota; kingdom Metazoa; phylum Arthropoda; class Malacostraca; order Isopoda; family Cymothoidae; genus Ceratothoa; species Ceratothoa steindachneri. Next base: position 166,094,872 of record OZ018317.1, read on the forward strand.
TGTGGAGATTCCAAACTCAAGGTGCTTTATAAATCGTTATAGATCAAAATCAGGTCTCCGAACCGGGCGCGATGTGTTATTTCCCGTACCGAGCGGTATATTGCGACCAGCTTGTCCGTGAAAACAGACGCAGCGCCTGGTAGAGTCCCTGCGTGGTAAAGCTTTGAGAGTAGAGATGTGGCTACAAATAGTCAAATGTGGTAACAGCGTATTAAAGCGAAAAATAGAGCAAATAGGATGCTAGGATACATTAAGAGGAATGTTAGCTGCAAGAGTAAGGAGGTTATCTTTAAACTATACAACTCATATGTCAGGCCAAATTTAGAGTACTGTATACAAGCAGAGTCATCACATTTTAGACCTGATATCAACCTACTAGAGTCAGTACAAAAGAGGGCAACAAAAATAATACCTTCCCTGAAGCATCTTGAATATGAAGATAGACTGAGGGTACTAAATATGTTCTCATTTGAAAGGTGTATGAGGGGAGATATGATTTATCTTTTTAAAATCTGTTCTGGGATTGATAAGTTGGATTTTAGCAAGTTATTTGAGTTGAAAGGTAGAAATAGACTTAGGGGGTCAGAACTTAAAAAAAAACAAAAACAGAAGTGTAGGTTGGATTGTAGCGTGCGAGAAGTTCAGGCGAGCTAACGGCTGTCCAGCGACGCAGCAAGTGCGTTCGGAACTCGCTTTGCTACTTTTCTTTCTTTATTTTTCTTTGCCCCCTTCCTTTCCGAGACGTATGTAACTAGCGAGAATGGTGTCCAGACTTGGGAGTCCGGGGAGGAAGAGCGTTAGTCCTCGAATAAAATTTCCAGACGCCGTTCTCCTCAATCCCTCAAAATACGCTCACTTTCTTTGCCCCCCTTTCCTACACAAAGCTATCTATTTTTTTTAGAAAATATTTTTTTTACCAATAGAGTGGTAGATTACTGGAATAGTTTGTCACCTGAGACAGTAGACAGTCCAAACTGGAATGTTTTCAAATGCAGATTAGATGGGAAGAGAGGGTTAACTCCTTTGTTTTGGGGGAAGGGGCGTTATTCTGGACTTATTCCTGCGGATGCAGTTTTTTATTATAGTATATAATGGGTGATTTGGATATTCACGAGCCTGGTTGATGATACTAATTCTTTTTGTGCATTCCTGTGGATGGTTCAAGTTGTAGATGCACGATCTGACACAATCCTATGAATTTTTTTGATTTGTATATTGTAGATGCATGATCTGGCACAAAGTGTCTACTTCGCTGTTACATCCTGTATCTGTAATATAATGAGGATTGTCTCATAAAATAATGTAAATTTGTAATATCGGTAAATTCCTAGATTATGGTCGCCTTGGTAATGGGCTACGCACACCCTATATATATATATATATATATATATATATATATATATATATATATATATATATATATATATATATATATATAAGGTCTTTGAACAAGGACGCTCGAGCTTTGTCAGGCGATAGTGGCCATGTTGTTAAAGCGACATCTGGCAAACTCACTGTGAACTGTTCAGTAGTACTTGGAAAGTCACGATGGAAGGTTATAGCGTTGAACAGCATGTACAAATTATCAAATGTTATTATCAAAATCAGTGCTCTGTTCGACAAACGTTCCGCGCATTACGTGATTTCTATCCTCTTCAGCGACGAGGCCCATTTTTGGATGAATGGATTTGTGAACATGCAAAATTGTCGGATTTGGGACGAAAACAATCCCCATGAGATACACCAGCACCAATTGCATCCCAACAAAGTTACTGTTTGGTAAGGATTTTCGTCTAACGGAATCATCGGTCCGTATTTTTTTGAGAACGAAGATGGGATTACCATAACCTCAACGGCGAGACCTACTGATCGATGATAAGCAACTTCTCTTGGCCTCAACTGGATTATATGCCTAATATGGATACTGACGACATGTGGTTCCAGCAGGACGGCGCTACGTGCCACACTGCGCACGCGACGATAGAGATTTTGCCCCAGCGATTTCAGGGCAGGGTCATCTCGCGCGGCGGTGACGTCAACTAGCCACCGAGATCATGCGATTTAACACCATTAGACGACTTTCTTTGGGTCTACCTTAAATTCGCAAACAGTTCATGTCCTCAAAGTCAACATAACGAACACAATCCAGCAAATTCAGCCAGATTTATGAGACAAAGTCATGGAAAATTAGGCCTTTCGAATACGTTCCACCAAGCGAAGCCGCGGCGGACATTTGAAAGACGTCATATACCACACTTAATGCCATAAAATGTACTTTCAAATTTAAAATAAATTTAGTGCATATATCACACACAACTTATTTTATTTACATTTAAAAATTGAGCAACCTTATTGAAAGACCATATATATATATATATATATATATATATATATATATATATATAACTAGACATCAGTATAATAAATGAAAAATTCGCTATCCATTGACATATATATGTTGGGTGTGCGTAGCCTATTACTAACAGACGATAATATACAATTTACTGTAATATCTTTCAAATATTTATATTTGTATATTATTTGAAAATAAATAATAAAGTATGTATTGTAGTAGTAACTAGGTGGCAAGCAAAAATAAATAATTAAAATGGTAAATATGGCATTTTTAGGATATGGGGAATATAATCTACAGAACTAAAAATTACGACATAGAAAATTACCTGAAGGGACAATGGCACGTATGTCTGCCGTATAGATTTTATTTAAAATTTTAGAGTAACTATTTACTTTATTTGGAGAGAAGTCAGTTTCAATCAAAGTATAGAGGTTATACTATTTCACTTACCGAAAGATATAAAATACAAGCACTCTCAACTAGGTCTGAGATACAACTGACCGTTCTGCCGAGTTGCCAGTTAGTCATTAGATAAGTATAATATAAACCTGAAATGATATATAAAATAGTATAAATTTAAAAAAAACATATATAAGAATATTTTATACAGCGAGTTAAAGTCATGGCACACAGGCGTGCCAGTGAGCCGTAAAGGGTTAAGTAACTCTGCACTTTAAAGCTACCCTCAACTTCTTTGACTAAAGCTGCCAATTTAGTGTAATCAGCAAAAATTGACAATTTGCTATTTTCATCCTACCCAAGATCATTTATATAAACTATGAATAATAAATGGTCTAGAACGGATCCCTGAGGTACGCCACTGATAATGTCCCTCCACTGTGACCTCACCCCATTCAGTAGAACTCTCTGTTTCCTGTCTTTCAGCCATTCAGTTATCCAATTCAAAACTTTACCACATATGCATTTTTAATTTGTAAACTAGTCTCCTATGCGGAACCTTATCAAAAACTTTGCTAAAATTTAAGTAAATTACATCAACATTCTCTCCCTTATCTAATTGTTTAGGAACATAATCCATAAAATCCAGTAAATTAGTTAAGCATGATCTACCTCTTTTAAACCCATGCTGAGGATCATATACCAACCTACCACTCTCTAGATGGTCAGAAATTCCCTTCTTAACTATCTTCTCAAGAATTTTATAAACTATGTATATAAGTTAAGCTTACCAGCCTGAATTTATTCGGGTCCTCTTTACTTCCCTTTTAAAAAATTGGCACTACATTCGCTAATTTCCATTCATTAGGTATTTCTCCAAACTCTAGTGATCTAGTATATATCTTCTCAAGAGTTACTGCAATACTTTCTACACCTTCTTAGAGCAACTTAGAATGAATGTTGTCTAGGCCAGATAAATTACTAGTATTTAACTAGTATTTATTATTTCCCTGTTGACATTAACGGTATTCAACACTACTTCCCTTGACCTAGAATTATCATCAATTAATCTATCTCGATTCTCATGTGTAAATACTGAAAAAAAATGATCATTAAAAACCTCTACTATTTCCTCATCAGATTCTTAAAAAAAAAACTTCATATCTAATAGGCCCTATTTTATCACTGTTAGATTTGTTAATAATCCAATAATAGCTAAAGCATTTTCTGGGATCTTTATTATTATTTTGAGCTAAATTAATTTATGCCGCCCTTTTGCTCTTAATAATCTTATATAGCTCATTTCTGGTCGACCAATAATGATTATAATTGTCAAAAGTACTTTCTCTCTGTAATTTCCGGTATGCCCTTTTTTTCTCAGAAATTTTCCTATCGCCTGATTCCACCATAATGGCTTCCTACATTTCTTCTTAATAGCTTCATTGGAATACACTGCTCCTGGACTACGTTTACTATAGTCTTCGATCCCCCACCCTGAGATCGTAAAGTAGTCTCCTACCTATGCGGACTACTTTGAACTTTTCCTGGTTCGTGCAGATTTTCCACCAGACTCGTAGGTGTTTAGGTTTTTAATTTCTGCCGCTGTCATACGAGCTTGCCAAGGCGTATTCCTCCATGGACAAGTGATTATCTTGGTGAGATCATCGGCGAATTGAATGTTGAGGCTCGTTGTGCTTACAGGGGTTGAGACATCAGCAGTGTAAATCAAGTAGAGAGAGGGGGAAAGCCCCTCCCCCCGCCCTGTGGGAGGCCCGCAGTGAGTGGAAACTTTTGTCCGTCCGTGTACCCTAAACTAATATACGCCGCTCTCTCTATGAGATAGTCACAAACTTCTTTCTAAGTTTTCACTTAGGCCCAGTCGTAAGCGCTTGTACTGCATTCCCCGTTGCCACACCTTATTAAACTTTTTTGATACAATCATCTTAGCCGTTTTATAAGCATCTGGAAAGTATCCCGTGTTCAGACAGGCGTTAAATATCCTTCACACCCCTTCGATGACATTGGCTGGCACCTTTCCAAAGTTTAACTTTGTAAGCCCAGATTGTCTTGGGGCTCTTTGTCAGTGTCTCCGTTGCGCTGTCTATCCACTTAGTGGTGAGGGTGCGTCTTGTGTATTTGGTCGTTAAGCTCGCCTATGATGTTGCTTTTAAACTCTAGATCATAGTCTTCGTTTTCCTCCTCAGTTATGCTGAAGATTTTCCCAATAACTTCGGAATAGCTCTTTAATTCTTCCTTCTTCCGTTTCGATGTTTCCCTTTTCTTTTTATAGTTCGATCTTCTTCTTCCCAGTCGATCCTTTGAGACTTCTGGTCTTTTTCCAAAATTGTTTGGGAGTTGGTTCGTGATCGAGGCTATCGATCGCATCATTCCATCGACTCCATTGTTGTTCGAGGATCAACTGGTTGAGTTCTTCTTTGATTTCTTTACTTCGTTGCATTGAGTGAACAAATGCATTTCTGATGTTGATCTCATACAATAACTTCAGCTCACGGTATAAATCCTTCATGTATTCGGTCCATCTGTAGGTAGAGATGGTCCTATACTCGGATTTAGGGATAAAAGACCTATCTGCATTGATGAGATGGTTAGTGAGGTCGTCGAGTGCCTCGTCAATCTCCTCAAGAATTGCCTAGTCCAAATTGGGCGGATCGTAGGCCTCGAGAAGACGCGCGTACCGTGTCAGTCTGCTCTTCTGTAGTTCTTTCTGACTAAAGCTGGAACCTGTATAGGATTTCTGTTGATAGTGAGTAGGATCCCTATATGGTCACTACATTGTACCTCGACTGGTTCCACGTAGTAATTGAACGACAGCTGACAATTCGCCAGACAAATGTCTGATTTTGTGGCACTTCCTGCTCTGACAAGGTGGGGAAGTTGGGGCCTATTCGCTGGACAATATTTTTGTCCAGCAATAGGCCCAGGCTTCTTCCTATGCCGTTGAAGGTCCTGTAACTGTATTCTCGGCATCTGGCGTTCAAATTCCCTATTAATCTACTGGGGGGTTCTACTGCCAAATATGCCAGTGAGAGTGTGAATTGGTAATACGTCTCTCATGGGAGGTTGATATCCGGTAGCAATGACCAACTTTCCTATGTTGAGTTCAACCTCAATCGCGAGGTAGGATTCTTCTATATTTCTTATTTGCTTGTATTTAATCCCTTTCTCTATTACAATAGCGGCACCGTCGAACCGCTCCTGCGAAGAATTCGTGATCAACACATCGTAGTTCCATATTTTCATTTTTGCACTACGCATGTCGACCCCGTGTTCCGAAATTAAGATGATGTCTTCATCAATTTCTTTGAATACATTTCCGTAAAGAGTCATTTTCGTCGTCCAGCCGTTGGTATTAATTTCCAGTATTTTCAGTGAGTTCCGTAACACATTGACTGCCAAGGTGGTAGACCAAAAATGGTCACTGGGCGCCAAGGTACTTTTTTCACATAAATAGAGTATTTATCATGTAATAAATGTGTTGGTCTCATTTATTGTTGATTTTGGTCATTTCCGAGGTCATGAGGTCATTTTTTGTTTTGACTGACGTGGCCCCTGTAGGTAGTTTACTCACGTTATATGTGACCGGGAGGGCTTTGTCAGTCTTATGTGATTGATACGTCAGTTACATAAGACTGACAAAGCCCCCTGGTCACTCATTACCTGCCAGTTGTATTTAACAGACTTTTACAAATTCACTTTCAGAACATAGGTATTATCAATAATCTCAATTTTTTCTTTTATTGCAGCTCTATAATTGAACATAATTTCAGCTCTGTAATTTACCATAAGTTCAGCTCTATAATTGAACATAAGTTCAGCTCTATAATTGTAAATAATAAATTTCAAATTAGTAGCCTTCTAAAATGAGTGCCGGTAGTTCAGATAATAAAAGAAGAAGAACAGTACATCTTAGTGAATTGAACCTGGTAGATGTGCTCAATGAAAGCACTGAAGTAGTTTCATCAGATCTGGCTGATTCGCACCTCGATCCAGATTATATACTAGATGCAATCCCATCAGATGCTGAAGATGAAGCGGAGATCCATGATAATGTTGCAGAATTACTTCCCCAGATGACTTTTGAAGAGGAAGAAGCTGAAAATGAAGGTCAAGGAAGGAATGTTGATGAAGGAGATGCCATTGAATGGGAAACATTTCTGGGAAGACAGAAAATTTTTCCATTTACCGGTAAATCTGGATTGCAGATTGATTTATTGCCAAATGCCACTCCATATGCCCTTTATAAAGTCTTTGTGGATGATGAAATTATAGACGAATTGGTTAACCAAACCAATTTGTATGCCACCCAAGCTATTGCCAATATGACCCTCAGGACCCATTCAAGGTTCAATAAATGGACTCCAACTTCCAGCAATGAAATGAAAAAATTTCTTGGTTTAGCTATGTGAAATTAGGGAGCATCCTGATTATTGGAGTACCAGTTATTTATATAAGAATGAAATTGCATCTAAGACCATGAGTAGAAATCGCTTTGAAATGTTGTTAAAATTCCTTCACTTTGCCGATAATACTCAAAGAAGAGAAAGCGAGCGCTTAGCAAAAATTCAACCTCTACTGGACATGCTACTAAAGAAATTCCAGGCCACATTTTCACCAGGACATGATATTGTCATTGATGAAACCCTCATCCCCTGGAGAGGAAGACTAGTGTTCCGTCAGTATTTTTCAAACAAGGCCCATAAATATGGCCTTAAATTATTCAAACTGTGCTCGTCAGAAGGATATACCCATAATGTTAAAATATATTCAGGAAAAGCTGCAAGTGGCATTCGAGAAGTTGGAATGGCTAAAAATGTTTGCGAAGAACTGGCATCTGGTTTGAAGAATGAAGGGCGTATTTTGTATGTGGACAACTTTTATACAAGCTACGATCTGGCGAAATCATTCTTAGCACAGAACACTCATCTGGTGGGCACAGTACGGGCAAATAAAAAGGAAATGCCAAAGGAAGTAATGAAGGCAAATCTAAAGAGGGAGGAGATGATAGCCTGTGAGGATGCTAATGAAATTGTGTTCTTGAAATGGAAGGACACTAGAGATGTTTGCTTACTCTCCACTAAGCATAGCCCAGTTATGGAGAACATCAGAGAGGAAGAGACAGCGGGAGAAGAGACAGCAGATGAAGAAGAAAGAACCGGAGCAAGAAGGAAAAAGAATAAGAAAAAAACCCTCAGCAATCCTTGCTTATAATAAGGGTCAAACTGGCATTGACTTCTCTGATCAGATGGCATCATATGCAACAACGTTACGCAAAGGTGTAAAGTGGTACCGAAAACTGGGTCTGGAAATGATTCTCGGAATGGCATTGGTGAATGCATTTGTGCCTATAAGATAACTACTAACAAGGCGATAAAAATAAGAGTATTTCGAGAAGAGGTTGCATCAGCTTTACTCGAACTTCCACCAACAGAAAACTATCCCAAACCACAATGTGCATACTTTCCAAATTTAAAAAGATGCTAACGGCAAGAAAAGCAGGCGAGCATGTTCCGTGTGTTATGCTAAACTAAAAGTACAAATGGGCAGAATGGAAGCTCGCAGGAAATCAAAATTGTCAGTACTTACGGTCCTGATTGCAAGAAAGAGCCGTTTATGTGTCATGCATGTTTGGGGGCCAACATAAGAACTAAATAAATCATAAATTACGAAAAGAAGAGTTTATTTCCAAGTTTTAATTTCAGTTTCATAAAGTTACGGAAAGAAGATTAAGTAAAATATGAGTTTATTTCCAAGTTATAATTTCAATTATTATTATTAAAAAAAGGCTTCATTTTCCAACTGGTTCCACGTCCTGAAGCCTAGGGTAACAGCAAAACGTTGGGACACACAATTCACTATATAAACATGGCAAAATACATATATTTAAACATACCACTATAAACACACCATAAAAACAGCACAGGCCACAAATTCCCCAATAATAAATCAAATTTGCATCACAGCGCCACCGTACATATATCAAAATGTTTATCAGGCGCCAAGGAAGCCAAATACAATGTTAAAACGTAGGTGCTATCAGTCGTATCAGCCTGACACGGCGGCCACTGTGTCTGGTCATGTCAGTCATATATGACTGACGAAGCGGTAATTGTAAATGTCAATGTCAGTCAATGTAACTGACATGGCAGTCATTGTGTTAACATGGTGAATTGCTTTTAACTATGCTTCTTCTTCTTCTTCTTTTTTTCTTGGGAAAGGGCTGGGTGGTTTTACTGTGCACAGGGTTTTCCTTCTTCAGGGGCCCTAGTCGTTGTCTAAAGAGGAAGATCCTAACTCATTTTCAGCTTTTCCTTCTTCTTCTTCTTCTTCGTCCTCTTCAGATTCCTCCGATGAAGGAGCTTCGATGATCTCCTCCGTCCAGATTTGACATGTTGTTTCTTATGACTGATTCTTTGAATACGTTGGAGCATTCAGGGTCTGCGGGGATGATTACTAAAGGAAGATTGTTTGCCTTTAAGAGGGCATTGAGGACCTGGTTGTAACAGCCAGGCTTCACTAAATTAGCCACATTTGAGTAAGTACTGCAGATAAGAATCTTTGCACTCAGATCTCCTGTGATGGTCATCTGTGCAGGTGTAGTTTTTACTTTCCCATTCTTCTTCTCTTCTTCTTCATTCCTTTTGATAATATCGCAGCGCTTTGGGCAGTTCAGGGCCATGGTCCTGTGTTCCCCTTTAGAGTTGACACATTTCTTCTTAGTGCTCTCGCACTTATCGAATCGATGTCCTTCTGTGGTGCATTCACTGCACCATCGTTTGTTCTTATCCGGGCAGGTCGTGGTTGTGTGTTCTAATTTGTAGCTTGAAAAACACATCTGAATGCTACTTAATTTTTCCTGTTGTATGTTATCGACTGATATTTCTTGGCCATTTCGGCGGTAGCCGAAGTGATCTTAAACACGGGGGTGTGTTCGCGAAGCGAAATTTTATTACTTCACGAACTTGTGCCCAGGCATTGCTCTTAGCAATCTCCTCCTTGAGCTCCTCGGTCGTATGCTCACCCACCCAGTTTCTACTTTGCGACAGATCACGCTTTGGTTGGCTGACACTTGTGGAGGGGAATTTGCTTCGAGTTCGGTGTTCCTGAGGACCCTCACCCCCTCTTTCGATAGGAACTGGTCCACGTCCTTTGTCTCGGCACATAAGGCGATGAACCCAGATGAGACTTCAATCGGTTTCACCATTGCTACCTATAATTCGAGGTAGAGGGTTTCGCAGAGATTCCTTTTTGGGGGGTTCTTCATTCCACGGAGTGTCCTTATGGGATCCTCGCAGTGAGGGTCTCCATAGTCTTCCACGTCCTTCTTCTAAGTCCTCTTGTGTTGTCTTCTTTCCTGAAACCAAAGTGTAATTATTGTGTTTGGAGTGAAAAAACGATATACACACACACGGCGTTGTTGTGTGTATATTGTTTTAGGGATGCAATCCTCTGTTATTAGTTGCCTATTTTTCTTTTTATTGGTATTTTTCTGTCTTGTTTTTTTGTGTTTTTCCATTGTTTTGTACTATATCATGGGCGTTCCCTTCGTATCTTTGTACCCTATTGTGAGGGTATGGAACGTACATACTCGCATGCCGCCAGACAATCGTGGGAACGAAAGAAATTTATCGTTTGAGTTGACCTTCGTCTCCCCCCCCCCTCCTCTGACATTTTACCGCCCTCCTCCGCCTTCCCAATGACCTAAGTCGTTCACCGTTCCAAACTTCCACAACAGGCGACAGGAAGTCTGACGAAGAAGGCCTATCTCACAGAGAAGCCTAAATTATATTTGCCTTCTTTATGATACCATGAAGATTGTCCAGAAGGCGCCGCGATAAGCGAATTGTCGTATAGAGAATCTCTCTCTCGATTTCACACAGTCCGCGGTATAAATGAAAACGCCGTTCATCCCTCGGCAGAAGTGTTCCAGACCTACTCGCGTAACCCTCACGTTGAACGAGAGTCGTTGCCGTAACGTATCGACTGCCAACGCGTCGCTGAGTTAACTTGGTCGCTGTCTCAAAGTGTTGTTGAGGCAAATCCCGCCGCACAGAGTCTGTGACTAGAAGAATACGCTCTGTTGCTCAACGGAACTTGAGAAAGAAAAATGAACATCCAAATAGTTACTGGAAGTAACTATTTGTTAGTGTCACATCCAGTTAGGAGTGAACTAACCGGAACTGCGGTCAGCAGCCCCGAACCCGTCGTCTTATCCCCCCTCTCCCCTAGAACTTGTGTTAACGCCACCCGAACCACCCCGTCTGGATCTGAGTAGTCGTCTCTCCAATCCATCACGATTAATGGTAATCTGTAAACCCAGTGTCCCTCTATTCTTAAATTACCTATTTAATTAACAGTGATTGATACTCCCATTGAGTCATTATAAATCTAGACGCTTAACGTCAGTGTTATCCTCCCCTCCTTTTTTAAAGAGATTCAAGTGAGTCATTCCCCGATATTATTATTTATAATTGTTGTCAACCCGGACTAATCCGTGTTTAATATTTAATCCTTATTTACCTAAATGCCCGTTTAACTATTGCTACTAATTATTATTTTGGTGTAAAGTAAAGTTTATTTTTAAACGTATGTTTATTTGTAGCTCCCCCTTTTTGACGTACCCTTGGCAAGACTTTAATTAAGAGTCACTTCGGCTAATTTATTCAACCTATATTAAGAACTCTTAGAATTTAACAATCACAAACCTCCTCCCAGTAACAAGTGGGACTTTTATAGTGAGAATTCTGGCCGTGGCACAACCCTCCTCTCACCAGCCTTCGCACGTTCAGTAGGAATTAAAGTATATATATATATATATATATATATATATATATATATATATATATATATATATATATATATATATATATATATAATGATCGTAGATTGAGTCATAGGGTCTCAATACCATCGACTTAAACAATAGCAGGGTGTCCTGATCAAGGACCTGAATAATTATTGGACCAAACTATGAGCCATTCTATGAGACCTATATAAGGTTGTCTTCTCCATTTTCATGCTATTCCTTGAAAATGAACTTGAAAATATAGTTCGAAAGTGCTTGGATTAATTTTTTCTCTTTCCTGTGGTTTAATTTTCATATTATTGCTTTCCTCTCAAGTTTTCTCATTATATATATATATATATATATATATATATATATATATATATATATATATATATATATATATATATAGAGAGAGAGAGAGAGAGAGAGAGAGAGAGAGAGAGAGAGAGAGAGAGAGAGAGAGAGAGAGATTAATAGATATGTTAAAATAGAATCCCTGCTGCTAAATATTGGCGAACAAATGGAAACAAACCGTTGACGGAATATTGTTTTATTTGTATCTTAAGATAAAAAGAACAAACCTACGAGTATATTAAGAAATCGTTAATTATAAAAAGAAGTAGTGACAAATCTTTTCGAACGTTACAAATTGGTAATGACAAGATGTGGTAAGTTTGTCGTGATCGGTTTACTTAATAGGTAGTCTACTGATACCAAGTTGCAGGATTCAATAGGCCCAACAAGAAACTCAAAAATTAGGCGCGCAGTGGTCTCATTAAATCTTAACGCGCGGCAAATACAAAAAGGGCGAACGCGAGAAAAGGGATAAAAGGTCAAGATACCTAAGTCAACAAGAAGAAACGAATAAACAAACAATTCACGCCTCGGGATAAAATTATCAGAAGACGAAAGTCTACAAAACACATGAGTAAACACAAAGTCCAACCAAAGGAAATTATTACACAGTTCTGTAAAATCAGGTCATATAATAGCTAGATTAGCTGGAAGCTATAAGCAAATTGTGATACACAGCTGTGCAAAACTCCACCCTTAGGGAGTGGAACTAATAAGCCCCGACGACAGTTTTGTCCCGGAGTCGAATCTAGCCCCCCCGTCCCCGCCTGGAAATGAAACTGTATATATAGGCTAGCAATGAGAGAAATAGACAGTTAATACAAGTATCGTCATATCTGTATTAGAGTTTACGGAACCCCTTTAATTTCACCAAGTCTTGTGGCTCCAGAATTTAATACTTCTCTTTGAGTATATATAGACTATTAGTCGCATGCAAAGTAACTTCGTGACGTGCCGCTTGCCCCGTTATAGGATAATATTAGAATAAAGTATATATTTTTGCAACGTCCTTCTTTATCTCGATTACCCTAAACCTTCGGTAAGCCCAGCCAAAATAAGAACACTGTGAAGAATTAATCTTTGGAGTCAGATAATTCATCATTGGAGATCATTCATTTAATTCAGCTTCACTGTTAGAATAAAATATATATTTTGCAAGCTCCTTCTTTACCTCGATTACCCTAAACTTTCGGTAAGCCAAGCCAAAAATAAGAACTTGGGAACAATTCCTCTTTGGAGTCAGATAGATAATTGACCTTCACCAAATACTGGTCACCCCTATAAACTCGTGCCGCTATAAACTTTTACCCCTATAACTGGTGACACTTCGTTTCGACAGTGAAGGTATAGAAGAAATGGACGCAACAAGCCATGGTCAGACAAGACAAAGTGAAGGGGAATTCGTGAACGCTATCAATATCAAACCGCCCATCTTCAATGAAACATCAATCGCAGGTTGGTTCAGAATTGCGGAGGCCCAATTTCACATCTCCAGAATTAAAAAAGAGGAGACTAAACTTTCCCACGTATTGGCCTCATTTCCTTTTGAGACCGTCGAGCGTCTTCAGGCAGCCATTACAGCGGACCGACGCCAAGCAGGACGAATGGATAGGGGAGTCGCCAAAAAAGACACCGACCCCAAGCCCACTCTAAGCCGAAGAAGAAGAGAACCTGGCTATATCCATCATCGCTGAACTACCCTTTCGAAGGAAGAGGCTGCAGTAAGGATGGTGGAAGGACGCATTTCTACACGCCAGACCACCTCAATCAACACTGGAAGGAGATGATGCCAGACGAAACTCACGCCATACATTCAGGTACAGTTTTTTAAAACCTATTAATAACAAGCGTAGAGAATGTTGTGCTCCGGTGATGATCAATTTAACTGCCCAAATTCAGTATTTTTTGTATATGTCCGGTGGTGAGAGAAAGATATCAGCCCGAGAAATTAAATAATGTACAAAGTCCAGACAACGACAAGCCGTTTGCGAGGGATCCGTCGTTCATATATTTCTGAATCTTTTGTGAGTAGTCGTATTATTGTAGCCACGCATTTATTGAAAGAGGAAGAGGCATAAATGTATACAGGCCTCGTTGCCTCTTTTGCTTTCTTACGTGGTTTATTATGCATTTGTACAGTGTCGTAATAATAATTTGTATAACAATCTAAAAAGGATGCGACCAAATTGTAAAAGAGATTGTATATAAGTGTATTAAATATTATTATTGAATTGTTTGGCAGAATATGGCATAATGAATAGGCCCGCTTTGAGCACAGTTGTATGTACTTATGTGAATATCGATGCTCTGTACGTATGTTAAGATGCTGTCAGACATTAGGTGTGCCGAAAATATGTATTTCATATATATCTACCTATGTAATGTTATACGATATTTTCTCACCCACTCCATTACTGGCGGGGGAGTACTATAGTGATTGGTTTATGTAAAAGGTAGGCTACAGGCACCAAGTTGCATGATTCAATAGGTCCAGCAAGAAATTCCACAAAATAGACGCACGGTGGTGTCATTAAATCCTAACGCGCGGTAAATACAAAAAGGAGTGAACGCGAGAAAAGGGATAAAAGGTCAAGATACCTAAGTCAACAAAGGGAAACGAATAAACAAACAATTCACGTCTCGGGATAAAATTATCAGAACCAAAGGAAATTATAACACAGATCTGTAAAATCTGGTCATAGCATAGCTAGATTAGCTGGAGTATGTAAGCAAATTGTGATACACAGTTGTGCAAAACCCTGCTCTCTCTCTCTCTCTCTCTCCCTCTCTCTCTCTCTCTCTCGTACTAAACACTGCATCTGCAGTATTACCCCCAGAGCTAGGTCCGCATGCTATGGATAAACCCTCAAAGAAAAGGAAAAGGAAGGGAAAGAAACAGGAAGAAGAGAAAGTTGAAACAGAAGATAAATTAGAAGCTGAAAAAGAGAAAGTTGAAGCAGAGGAAGAAAAGAGAAAAACAGAAGAGTATGTAACAAAGGAAGATAAGGGGGAAGAGATGAATAAGAAAAAGAAGAACAAGAAAAATAAGATGGAGAAGAAAGAGCGAACCAAGAGTTCGCTTCCGCAAGGAAAGCCTCAAACCTCTGCACGGAAATGTCCGAGGGTTACCCTCGTGGGCGACTCCCAAGCACAAGGTTTGCAGCCCCTGCTAGCGGCCCGCCTTCGCACTAGTGTGGAGGTATGCTGCCAGCCAGGACGGGGAAACCACCACATCAGGGTAGAGGCTGAGAAATCTCAGATCTCCGAGAATTCAGTCGTTGCCCTGATGGTGAGTGGGAATGACCTCTACCTCCGAGGAGGCAAAGTCGGCCCCAGCGAGAAAATTCTCAACACGGTCATGGGAGCCGTGGACGACTGTGGATTGAGAACTCGCAAACGGGTCGTTGTAGGGATGCTCCCAAGAAGAGGTCCTAGCCGGACAGCTCACTCTAGGAACGTGACCCTGAACCAGCGCCTGTCCGACCTCTGTACGGCGGAAGGGGTCTTCTTTCTGGACCCTTACCGCACCTTTTACGGTCGAAACGACCTTTACCAAAGGGACGGAGTGCACCTTTCATTCAAGGGAAAGGCTGTACTCTGTAACTTAATCCAGGATGTCGTAGAGCGGACGCAGAGGAGCGTCCGACCCAGAGTGAAGGCGGACATAAGACAGTATGCCCGTGTCACTCCTGGAACGACGTTCTTAGATGTGGCAAAGAGGGGTACTGCCACACAAAAGAAGCCGGGAAACGGAAGAGCGTAGGGAGTCCTACACTGGGGGACTCCCTCAAAGTTCTCCTGTTCAACGCGAGGTCAATCAAGAATAAGTTTCTTGAGCTCCGTGGCCTCGTAGCAACAGAGGAACCTGAGATGGTGGCCATAACGGAGACGTGGATTAAAACCTCAAGCCGAGATTTTGAAGGTGAATTCACGATTCCCGGTTACCAGCTCTTCCAGAAAGATAGGCCAGACAGAGAGGGTGGCGGTGTGATGTTGTATGTCAAGGATACTCTCAACTCGACGGATTGCAACAACGTATCCGACCATGAACTACTAGGTGTTGACCTAGAGATAGGTCCTGCCAAATACAGGACCCTGGTGCTTTATAGACCTCCTGCCCAACTCGTTGAAAAGGACAGAGATCTGGGAAACCAGAGAACCCTGTGGCGAGAACGCACTACTCCTGGAGTTTACGAACAACGAGTTCCTCACTCAATGGGTGAGAGAGCCAACGAGAGGAGACAATATCCTAGACTTGGGTTTCACCTCTGAGGATGACATCGTTGAGGACCTCTCTGTTTGCGAAGAGCTCGGTGGCAGTGACCACCGAATAATTAGATTCGTAGTCAAAGTCCCCAAGGCAGAGCCTGCAACTAGTAAATCAAGGAAACTGGATTTGAGAAGAGCAGACTTTGCAGGTCTACGCGCGGGACTGACTGACGCGAGGCTAGAAGAGTGCGAGGCTGTTGAAGACTCTTTGGAACAGTTTCAAAACCGCATTCATGAGTCTTCAATCGCGTTTCATCCCTCTGAAATGCCCCCGTCGGTCCTCTGTTCAACCAAAGTGGTTTAATCGAGAAATCGGGCAACTGCTTAGGGAGAAGAGGAATGTGTACCGGTAATCAAAGATCTCGGGTGACTTTGACGAATACCGGAGGCTATCCAGAAGAGTGAAGTCCAGCATACGGGCGGCTAAGCGGTCTGAGGAACTCCGAGTGGCGAGACTCTGTAAAGAGAATCCCAAGGAGTTTTTTGGATATGTGAACAGCCGTAAACCAATCCGTCGAACGATTGGCCCTTTGAGGAATGAGGAAGGGACATTAAAGCATTCAGATGCAGAAAATGCTAACCTCCTCAACGACTACTTCTCTTCAGTGTTTACTGAAGAGTGTGGTCCCATTCCCCAGCCCACGGATTCCTACTCGGGGGAAAAGCTGGAGGCAATGGACTTCACTGAAGGAGAAATAAAGAAAAAGATCGCTGACCTAAAGACAAATAAGTCCCCTGGACCGGACGGGTTTCTATCCAAGGTGTTGAAGGAAGTGTGCGATGAAGTATCACGACATCTGTGCGCTATCTTTAACATGTCAATCCAGGCCAAATGCGTTCCTAGAGACTGGCGTGAGGCGGAGGTGACTCCGATCTTCAAGAAAGGAGACCGTAACCAACCGTCGAACTACCGACCAATCAGTCTGACTTCGATAGTCGGTAAACTCATGGAAAGCATCATGGTGGACAAAGTGACGTCGTATTTAGAGTCAAACCTGCTACTGAGGAGTTCCCAGCACGGCTTCCGAAGGCAACGGTCATGCCTGACGAACCTTGTAGAATTATTCCACTTCGTTTTCAGCGAGCACGATCGGGACAAGGCGGTGGATGTGGTCTACCTAGACTTTCAGAAAGCCTTTGATAAGGTACCACACCGCCGCCTTCTCCGGAAAGTGCGAGCGCTTGGCATAGACGGAAAGGTAGCCGGCTGGATCGAGAACTGGCTAAGTGGCAGACGGCAACGGGTGGTGGTGAATGGACAGTCTTCTGAGTGGGTGCCCGTTACTAGCGGGGTGCCTCAAGGTTCTGTCCTGGGACCACTACTATTCATCATCTACGTCAACGACATGGACGGTGACATGGTTGCGAAGATTTCCAAATTTGCCAACGATACCAAGCTTGGTATGAACGTTGCAAAGGATGGAAATACTGCCCGCCTGCAGGAAGATCTTGGGAAGATTGGGGAGTGGTCGGACACGTGGCAAATGCCTTTTAACGTGGGCAAATGCAAAGTGATGCATATCGGCCCCAGAAACCCCCAATCCCAGTATATCCTTAAGGGCACTGCTATTGAATCGAGTGACACTGAGAAGGACTTGGGTGTAACAATCACTAGTGACCTCAAGTTCTCGAAACAGTGCATTGAGGCGGAGAAAAAGGCCCAAAGGATGCTAGGCTATATTAAGCGCCAGTTTGGTTATCGGAACCAGGAGATTGTACTGTGCCTGTACAACTCACTTGTCCGACCGCACCTGGAGTATGCCGTACAATTTTGGAGTCCTTCATTGCGAAAGGACATCGCGAGATTGGAACGCGTACAAGCCAGGGCAACCAAGCTGATTCCCTCTATCCGATATAAAAGTTATGAGGATAGACTAAGGGAGTTAGATCTGTTCTCACTGGAAACCCGTAGACTACGTGGTCAGCTCATCGAAGTCTTCAAAATACTTCGAGGGTTCGACAATGTTGACTACCGGGATATTTTCACACTGAGTGAGAACAGAACGCGCAATCACGGCTTCAAACTTGAACTGAAGCGTTACAACCACAATCTGTGTGGAAACTTTTTCACCTACAGTATCTGCGGTAAGTGGAACGCACTTCCAGTGGAAGTTGTCAACAGTGAATCTGTTGACCAGTTCAAGTCAAGACTAGACAAAGTCTTGAAAAGTGGCCGTTTATGGACGGAAAACAAATAAGCAGCCATGTGCCCGCTCAATTGCTAGTCCAAAGGTACCCTCTTTGAATGGACCGTAAGGTCTCCTAGGGTACTTACTTTCCTTGTTACTCCTTGTCCTTGTTACACACACACGCACACACACACACACACACACTCTCTCTCTCTCTCTCTTCTCTCTCTCTCTCTCTCTCTCTCTCTCGAGTGATCCCGACACAGAGAAAGAAAGCGGGAAACGGAAGAGCGTAGGGAGTCCTACAGTCGGGGACTCCCTAAAAGTTCTTCTGTTTAATGCGAGGTCTATCAGAAACAAGTTTCTAGAACTTCGTGGCCTCGTAGCAACGGAAGAACCGGAGATGGTGGCCATAACGGAGTCGTGGATAAAAACCTTAAGCCGAGATTTTGAAGGTGAATTCACGATTCCCGGTTACCAGCTCTTCCAGAAAGATAGGCCAGACAGAGAGGGTGGCGGTGTGATGTTGTATGTCAAGGATACTCTCAACTCGACGGATTGCAACATCGTATCCGACCATGAACTACTAGGTGTTGACCTAGAGATAGGTCCTGCCAAATACAGGACCCTGGTGCTTTATAGACCTCCTGCCCAACTCGTTGAAAAGGACAGAGATCTGTACCAGCTACTAGGAGAACTTGTTAAAGACAGAGTGTGTATCGTCATGGGTGATTTCAACACACAAGTTGACTGGGAAACCAGAGAACCCTGTGGCGAGAACGCACTATTCCTGGAGTTCACGAACAACGAGTTCCTCACTCAATGGGTGAGAGAGCCAACGAGAGGAGACAATATCCTCGACTTGGTTTTCACCTCTGAGGATGACATCGTTGAGGACCTCTCTGTTGGCGAAGAGCTCGGTGGCAGTGACCACCGATTAATTAGATTTGTAGTCAAAGTCCCCAAGGCAGAGCCTGCAACTAGTAAATCAAGGAAACTGGATTTGAGAAGAGCAGACGTTGCAGGTCTACGCGCGGGACTGACTGACGCGAGGCTAGAGGAGTGCGATGCTGTTGAAGACTCTTGGAACAGTTTCAAAACCACATTCATGAGTCTTCAATCGCGTTTTATCCCTCTGAAATGCCCCCGTCGGTCTTCTGTTCAACCAAAGTGGTTTAATCGAGAAATCGGCCAACTGCTTAGGGAGAAGAGAAATGTGTACCGGCAATCGAAGATCTCGGGTGACTTTGACGAATACCGGAGGCTAGCCAGGAGAGTGAAGTCCAGCATAAGGGCGGCTAAGCGGTCTGAGGAACTCCGAGTGGCGAGACTCTGTAAAGAGAATCCCAAGGAGTTTTTTGGATATGTGAACAGCCGTAAACCAATCCGTCGAACGATTGGCCCTTTGAGGAATGAGGAGGGGACATTAAAGCATTCAGATGCAGAAAATGCTAACCTCCTCAACGACTACTTCTCTTCAGTGTTTACTGAAGAGTGTGGTCCCATTCCCCAGCCCACGGATTCCTACTCGGGGGAAAAGCTGGAGGCAATGGACTTCACCGAAGGAGAAATAAAGAAAAAGATCGCTGACCTAAAGACGAATAAGTCCCCTGGACCGGACGGGTTTCTACCTAAAGTGTTGAAGGAAGTGTGCGATGAAGTATCACGACATCTGTGCGCTATCTTTAACATGTCAATCCGGACCGGATGCGTTCCTAGAGACTGGCGTGAGGCGGAGGTGACTCCTATCTTCAAGAAAGGAGACCGTAACCAACCGTCGAACTACCGACCTATCAGTCTGACTTCGATAGTCGGTAAACTCATGGAAAGCATCATGGTGGACAAAGTGACGTCGTATTTAGAGTCAAACCTGCTACTGAGGAGTTCCCAGCACGGCTTCCGAAAGCAACGGTCATGCCTGACGAACCTTGTAGAATTCTTACACTTCGTTTTCAGCGAGCACGATCGGGACAAGGCGGTGGATGTGGTCTACCTAGACTTTCAGAAAGCCTTTGATAAAGTACCACACCGCCGCCTTCTCCGGAAAGTGCGAGCGCTTGGCATAGACGGAAAGGTAGCCGGCTGGATCGAGAACTGGCTAAGTGGCAGACGGCAACGGGTGGTGGTAAATGGACAGTCTTCTGAGTGGGTGCCCGTTACTAGCGGGGTGCCTCAAGGTTCTGTCCTGGGACCACTACTATTCATCATCTACGTCAACGACATGGACGGTGACATGGTTGCGAAGATTTCCAAATTTGCCGACGATACCAAGCTTGGTATGAACGTTGCAAAGGATGGAAATACTGCCCACCTGCAGGAAGATCTTGGGAAGATTGGGGAGTGGTCGGACACGTGGCAAATGCCTTTTAACGTGGGAAAATGCAAAGTGATGCATATCGGCCACA
The DNA here is from genome assembly GCA_963969495.1 of Ceratothoa steindachneri. Taxonomy (NCBI): domain Eukaryota; kingdom Metazoa; phylum Arthropoda; class Malacostraca; order Isopoda; family Cymothoidae; genus Ceratothoa; species Ceratothoa steindachneri. The sequence continues at coordinate 166,115,590 of OZ018317.1, forward strand.
GAAACCCCCAATCTCAGTATATCCTTAAGGGCACTGCTCTTGAATCGAGTGACACTGAGAAGGACTTGGGTGTAACAATCACTAGTGACCTAAAGTTCTCGAAACAGTGCATTGAGGCGGAGAAAAAGGCCCAAAGGATGCTAGGCTATATTAAGCGCCAGTTTGGTTATCGGAACCAGGAGATTGTACTGTGCCTGTACAACTCACTTGTCCGACCGCACCTGGAGTATGCCGTACAATTTTGGAGTCCTTCATTGCGAAAGGACATCGCGAGATTGGAACGCGTACAAGCCAGGGCAACCAAGCTGATTCCCTCTATCCGACATAAAAGTTATGAGGATAGACTAAGGGAATTAGATCTGTTCTCGCTGGAAACCCGTAGACAGCGTGGTCAGCTCATCGAAGTTTTCAAAATAATTCGAGGGTTCGACAATGTTGACTACCGGGATATTTTCACACTGAGTGAGAACAGAACGCGCAATCACGGCTTCAAACTTGAACTGAAGCGTTACAACCGCAATCTGTGTGGAAATTTTTTCACTTATAGTATCTGCGGTATGTGGAACGCACTTCCAGTGGAAGTTGTCAACAGTGAATCTGTTGACCAGTTCAAGTCAAGACTAGACAAAGTCTTGAAAAGTGGCCGTTTAGGGACGCAAAACAATTGAGCAGCCATGTGCCCGCTCAATTGCTAGCCTAAAGGTACCCTCTTTGAATGGACCGTAAGGTCTCCTAGGGTACTTACTTTCCTTGTTACTCCTTGTTACTCTCTCTCTCTCTCTCTCTCTCTTTTTTCTCTCTCAACACAGCCACCTTGTCGTCGGTGAGAGAGCTTGCGTGATCTGCCTGAGTTAAGCTAGCTAAGCTGGGGGACTTTTAGTCCGGTAGGGTCACCCATGCCAGTAAGGTAGCTGTAGTAGGATCCAGACTAAGGGTTGTCAAACTTCTCTACCACTTCTTTGATGCGTCTCCTTGCATCCCCCTACCAACCCATTCGATTCTGTTAGTACTAAGTTTCACCAACTCTCTTCAACTGTCAAAAAATCAAAACAAAAACCCAATAACAAAAAAAAAACCTTCATCTCTATTACACATAAGTTGTTTATTAATAAGGGCCTCACCAGCTCCCTTATGCCGCGTGAGAAGAGAGGCTTTGGAACCTCTTTAAATAACGCCTTGGAGCACTCATAGGTTACAAGAGACTGAGATTGAAGGGATCTTAGGCGTTTGGGGTACGATTAATGGAGAAATGCTAGGTACCCCTTAAAAGCTTTCTCCTAACGTGTAATTGCCTGACCAGCTCCCTGTGACCGCTACTTGGTGAATAAAGGCTCAACTGATCTTTGGAGAGAGAGCTTTTGTGCCTTGCTGGTTGCCAGATCAGCTAAAGATCTCGGATGAAGTCGTGGGCACTTAGCTTTACTATTTGCCTCAAGTCTGGCCGTTTTTAGTTGATTAGTAGGGCTTAGTAGGAAGACAGTTACACCTCAAGCACCCCTGTCGAAAAATCAGAGAACCAGTTCACTGGGGCTCTCGTGCTGCTCAGTTGGGAGCTGCGGCACGATTGGGGACGTCCGGCCCAGGGGAGACCTTAGGGTTGGTGTGCTTGATCAAAGGGTTTCTGTTCTCCGAACGACCGAAAACCTCCTGGAAATAGGCGGATGAGATTAGTGCGAGAGAAAATCACAACCAAAAACCCCTTTTTTAATGCGTATGGTCCGAGATTTTTGTAAGATGGCGAAGAAGAATGGTCCTCCGTTTCGAAAGCTAACCTGCAAAATATGCAAAGTCTATAGATGGAGTGAAGACTTCGGGGGAAGGAGTTGCAAGGAACTCACAGATGGCGTCAGTGTCTGTGACTTCTGCGAACTCGAGAAGCGCCTGGGCGAGAGCATCGCTCAACTGAGAGAGGAGAACTCCCTCCTTAAAAGGGAAGTTCAACTCTTAAAAACAGAGAGATGCAGATGCTCAGGCGAGAAGGCTCCGGACGTCCAACAGCCGATTTCTTCTGCTGAAGGGCTTCCTCAACGAGCCAAAAAGAAGAAAAGAAAGAAGAAAGAAGATAAAGTAGAAATAGAACTACAGAACTACAGAATCTAGGACCAGCAAAGACCCTAAGGTCCGCTCGAGGCTAGTCCGCTACACTAAATCAAAAACTACGATACACCCTTATCTACGAGTGTATCTCTAACATGCTATTTTTTTTTATTTTTTTTTTAATACTATCTACTGTACACACTTATCTACATGTGTACATTATCGTGCAATTTTAACTAATCAAACTAGGGGTCGGGGGAGATAGAAAGTTTTTCTTCTCATCTTCCGCAGCCACTCGACTGCTAGTGGTGAAAAACTAATTTAGGGATAGAGACTACTTATAGGATAGGCGGAAAAGAAATGGGACATCTAAGCTACACATGCAGAGAATCGCCGGCATCATTTTTAGTCATCATAATTTCATATCCTTAAACCTCCGCTCCAAACTCTCTCTCTCTGCAAGGACGTCCAAATTCACAGTGCTCAACTACGTTATATTTAAACTATTCAAATGCACGTCGAGACGATTTTTGAACATATTAACCGAAGTGCTATCTACTACGTGGGTGGGCAGCCGATTCCAATTTTGAGTAACTTTAAATGTAAAATAGTTTTGGGCTATACTAGTGTTAAAACGCTTGTTCACTAATTTTAACCCGTGCTGACGAGTATTTCCCCTATGATCCAGTTCGAACAGATTGCGAAAGTCAACGTTTGAGAAACCCTTTAGTATTTTAAATACTTCAATTAGCTGGCCACGTAATCTTCTGCTTTCTAGCGATGGCAAATCTAAAGCCCTGAGCCTTTCCTCGTATGATCTATTCCTCAGCTCTGGAATTAATTTCGTAGCCCTACGCTGCACTCTTTCTAATTGTGCGATATCTTTCATTAAATATGGAGCCCAAAATTGAACAGCGTATTCGAGAAGTGGCCGCACAAGGGATTTATATAAAGGTAAAATTACATCCTTAGATTTGAAGATGAAATTGCGCGCGATATAACCCAAAACGCGATTTGCTTTTTTACACGCATCCGCGCATTGCTTCGAGAATTTAAAATCGTCTGAGACTAATACTCCCAAGTCTTTTTCTAATTTAACCGCGTCGAGGACTTGGCCTTTCATGGTATAATCTACTCTTAAATTATGGCAACCCAAGTGCATTACCTTGCATTTGCTTAAATTAAATTCCATTTGCCACTTGTCCGCCCAATTGGCAATCGAGTTTAGGTCCCCCTGCAATTTATCGACATCCGATCTTACATAGGCACGATTACCCAGCTTCGTGTCGTCCGCAAATTTCGAAATCCGACTAAGTATGCCTTTATTTAAATCGTTAATATAAATTAAAAACAATAAAGGGCCTAAAACAGAGCCCTGCGGTACCCCACTACTAACGCTGGCCCAATCTGAACATTCCCCATTTATTACTACCCGCTGCGAGCGATCTTTCAGCCAATTTCTAATCCAGTTTAAAATCTTACCAGTCACCCCAATCGCTTTAACTTTCATTAATAACCTTTGGTGGGGGACGGTGTCGAACGCCTTTTTAAAGTCTAAATATATTACGTCTACAGCTTTGCTTTCATCGTACACGCAAATCATTTTGTGGAAGAATTCGAGCAAGTTAGTCAAGCACGATCTCGCACGCCTAAATCCATGCTGGGTATCGTTAATCAGCTTATTTGCCTCGAGGTGGCTCACTATTCTATCTTTAATTACAGATTCTAAAAGCTTCCCAACTACCGAAGTTAGACTAATAGGCCGAAAATTCGTTGCTTCAAATCTATTCCCCTTCTTAAATATAGGTGTAACGTTTGCTCGCTTGAAATCCAACGGAACTACGCCATCCTCTAATGAGCGATTGAAAATTTCACGCAATGGCTTAACGAGTTCATTTTGAAGCTCCTTTAAATGAATTGGATATACCCCATCGGGGCCCGGAGATTTCGACTTTTTCATTAGCTTAATAAATTTAAGAATTTCCTCGTCCTTTATACTTACATCGGATATGCATTTATCAGCACTACGAACTTCCCCAATTAACGATTCCAATTCGGAAGAATCTTCCACAGTAAACACGCTCGTAAAATGCTCATTTAAAATTTTAGACATTTCTGTCGGAAGTTCAGTCAAACGACCATCCTTATCTTTGATCGGCCCTATCGATCCTTTTACGGGTTTCCTATTATTTACGTACCCATAAAACCGTTTCGGTTCATTCTTTGAATCCTTAGCGAGGTTTATTTCATACTTCCTCTTCGCATCTCTGACCGCACGTTTAACTTCCCTACGAGAATCTATGTAATTTTGCCGACTTATAACTGACCCATTGTTTTTATGAATTTTAAATTTTCTATTTCGGTCCCGGATTAAGCGTAGTATTAACGGACTAAGCCACGGAGCTCTCACCGACTTCCCGCTCTTACGCACATACTTAACCAAATCAGAATTCACACGAAGCAGCGTACATCGAAGTTCTGCGTACATCTCTCCTACCGACCTGTTCTCGAATCGTATTCCCCAGTCTATATCCTTAATCCTTTCGCGAAAAATATCGAAATCACAGCTACCAAAACGAGGGATGAGCTGCGAGCTCATTCTAACTTCTACGCAGGTGTTTAGATCGAATCTAATCGCATTATGGTCGCTGGAAGCTAAATGTTCACCCACACGTACGTTTTCTAACAATGACTCATCGGTTGCCATGATTAAATCAAGAATATTGCTATCACGAGTAGGCTCTTCCACTTTTTGTACGAGAAAATTCTCCAACATAAAGTTTAATAGCCTCTCACCCGGTTTATCAGAAGTAAGGTTGCTAAAGTTAACATTAGGTAAATTAAAATCGCCGCAGACTAATGTGGTCCCTTTTCTAATCCAAGACGTAAGCGTATCGAAGAGTGCAGCATCTTCTCTTTCCAATTGGCAAGGCGGACGATATAGCACGACTAAGTTAATTTTATTTATAGCATCTAAACTTAGCTGGACTAATAAAGCATCACTTCGCATATCATCCTTAGACGAGTCCATCGTTATGGCGTTTAGATCCTCTTTTATATACATTAATACGCCCCCTCCTCTACCGGTTTGTCTATTTCTGTAATGAATTTTGTACCCCGCTATATCGAACTCGCAAACACTGATCCCCGTATGAGTGTCTAACCATGTTTCACTTAGGAATACGAGGTCGAAATTACCCTCTAGAATAACGGCTTTTATTTCGGCAATTTTATTTTTTAAGCTACGAACATTCGCATATATGCATCTCAGTTTGCGCTTTACGTTAACTCTTCTATAACACTCAGATCCGTTCCGTTTCCCTGCACCCCGTCGATAGTGCCCTCTTCACGCGTGGGCCGGCCCGGCGCATCGGCATCACGTGGCCGCGCAACTCTCCTACCTAAAATGCTACGTACGGACTCGTCTAAGATCCTACCCAGCCGACTATTACCCACATCGCTTAGGTGAATTCCGTCCTTTTGGAAAAGTGACGGATGGTCCTGGAATGAATCCCATAAGTTAAAAAAGCTAACACCAGTTTCTCGACACAACCGCTTAAGACATTCGTTAGTATAGATCGCTCTAGATTGGAGGCGCAACGTGGATTTAAGTCGGGGGAGAACACCAATAATTCCCACGTTGGTTGCTTTGGATTTCGCCGTATCTATCATGGTTCTGGCACGATAAACTATATCTTCCGGGGTGCTGTCATACCTATGGACGTCGTTGCCCCCTACCATCGTGATGATCGTTCGTTCACCACGCGTATCTTCCAATTTCTCGATCTCGGCGGCCACGTTGTTAATGCGGCCACCGGGATAGCAAAAGCGCTTACGCTTAGAAGGGTTACGCGCAGCAAACTCCTGATCCTGCCTTCTAATTAAGGAGTCCCCCATTAAAACGGTTTCCTCTTCCCCCTCGAAAGGAGTTAGCAACGCGAAAGGGTTCGAACAGGGTAAAACGAAGTTCTGATCCCTCGTTGGTCTAGCCCCATTTCTAACACTTCGAAATTGCGATTCCTGAGGCCTAAACGAGTTTAAAATTCGTTGTTGCTCGTCAACAACTACCTGATGATTCGAATTTGCAGGCCGCCTATCTCTATTACTATTTTCCCTCCCGCGCATGTCGTGAATAGCAGAATCTAGTTTGGAATTTAAGTCATCGACTTTACGGTTAGTCGAGATCACATCCCTTGCAACGGTATTTAATTCAAGTTTGATCTCGCTGATCGCACTTGACAACTTGCGTTCAAACGCTTCGTTCAATATACAAAAGCGACATATTCTAATTTGCTCAAGGTTCGAGGGAACGTAAATTTCCTTATTAAATGAAGCAGCGCACCTTGAGCATTCGATCTTAATAACGGGCATTGTCGGTTTTTTTGTTTTTTTTTTTTAATTCGCACTAATTTAGAAAACAAGCTGCACAAGCTAATAATATACTGTATACGGTTATTGAAAAATCGAACTTTATAATACGGCGACTAATATTGAATAGGCGATATATATAAAAGTATTCAGTAGCAGAGGCACGATAAATTCTGAGCACAGTGAAATTAGCGGGAGCACAGAGCGAGCACGTCTTTTCAGTAGAGAGTCGGTGGGACGAATGGGAATCGGTGGGACGAATGGGAGTAGAAAGAGAAGAAGAGAAAGTAAAAGGAGAAGAAGAGAAAGTAGAAAGAGAAGAAAAGAAACTGGAAACAGAAGAAGAGAAACGGGAAACAAACGAAGAGATAGCAAAGGAAGTCAAGAAGAAGAATAAGAGGAAGAATAAGAAGAAGAAGAAAAAAAAATTAGAGATACAAGAGGAAAGCGGCAAGTCGCCTCCGAAAGGAAAGACTAAGTCGTCCGCAGTCAAATGTGCAAGAGTCACCCTTATTGGTGATTCTCAAGCACGGGGTCTGAAGCCCCTGCTAGCGGCCCGCCTTCGCACAAGCGTTAAGGTGAGCTGCATCCCAGGTTGTGGGAATATGCAGGTAAGATCTGAGGCCGAGAAGTCTCAGATTTCAGAGACTTCAGTCGTTGCCCTTATGGTAAGTGGCAACGACCTCTACCTCAGAGGAGGTAGGGTAGGCCCTACAGGGGAAATTATGAGGACAATTATGGGCGCTGTCGACGACTGTGGACTGAAAACCCGCAGACGCGTCGTGGTGGGGATGCTCCCGAGGTGGGGTCCAAGTCGGACTGCCCACTTGAGGAACATGTCGCTAAACAGGCGCCTTGCAGACCTCTGTACGGCTGAGGGTGTCTTTTTTGTGGACCCGTACACCGTGTTCTATGGTAGAAAAGACCTCTACCAAAGGGACGGGGTGCACCTCTCCTTTAAGGGCAAGGCGTTCCTAGCCAACCTCATCCAGGATGTCGTGGAGCGCACCCAAAGGAGTGTCCGGCCCATTGGGAAGGCGGACGTACGCCAGTACGCCCGAGTCACTCCCCAAACAACCTTCTCGGAGGTTGTTAAAAATGGTGCAACCACGACAAACAAGAAGCCGGGAAACGGAAGAGTATAGGGGGTCCTACATTAGGGGACTCCCTGAAAGTTCTTCTGTTCAATGCGAGGTCAATCAGGAACAAGTTTCCTGAGCTCCGTGGCCTCGTAGCGACGGAAGAACCCGAAATGGTAGCCATAATAGAATCGTGGATAAAAACGTCAAACCGAGACTTTGAAGGCGAATTCACGGTTCCTGGCTACCAACTCTTCCACAAAGATAGGACAGACAGAGAGGGTGGCGGTGTAATGTTGTATGTCAAGGATACAATCAAATCTACGAACTCCAACGTTATATCCGACCACGAGCTCCTAGGCGTTGACCTAGAGATCGGTCCTGCCAAATACAGGACCCTGCTGCTTTACAGACCCCCTTCCCAACCTGTTAAGAAGGACAGGGAACTGTACCAGCTGCTGGGTGAGCTGGTTCAAGGCAGAGTGTGCATCGTTATGGGCGATTTCAACAGCCAAGTTGACTGGGAAACCAGAGCAGCCTGTGGCGAGAGCGCGCTACTCCTGGAGTTCGCCAACAACGAGTTCCTCACTCAATGGGTCAGAGAACCGACGAGAGGAGACAATATCCTCGACTTGGTCTTCACCTCTGAGGATGATATCGTTGAGGATATCTCTGTAGGCGAAGAGCTCGGTGGCAGTGATCACCAGCTAGTTAGATTTAGCGTCAAGATCCCGAAGGTAAGGTCTGTTGCCAGTCAATCAAAGAAACTTGACTTGAGAAGAGCAGACTTTGCAAGCCTTCGAGCTGGACTGACTGACGTGAGGCTAGAAGTGTGCGATTCCGTTGAAGACTCGTGGAATAGTTTCAAAACCACATTCATGAGTCTTCAATCGCGTTTCATCCCTCTGAAATGCCCCCGTCTGTCTTCTGTTCAACCAAAGTGGTTTAATCGAGAAATCGGCCAACTGCTTAGGGAGAAGAGAAATGTGTACCGGCAATCGAAGATCTCGGGTGACTTTGACGAATACCGGAGGCTAGCCAGGAGAGTGAAGTCCAGCATAAGGGCGGCTAAGCGGTCTGAGGAACTTCGAGTGGCGAGACTCTGTAAAGAGAATCCCAAGGAGTTTTTTGGATATGTGAACAGCCGTAAACCAATCCGTCGAACGATTGGCCCTTTGAGGAATGAGGAGGGGACATTAAAGCATTCAGATGCAGAAAATGCTAACCTCCTCAACGACTACTTCTCTTCAGTGTTTACTGAAGAGTGTGGTCCCATTCCCCAGCCCACTGATTCCTACTCGGGGGAAAAGCTGGAGGCAATGGACTTCCCTGAAGGAGAAATAAAGAAAAAGATTGCTGACCTAAAGACGAATAAGTCCCCTGGACCGGACGGGTTTCTACCTAAAGTGTTGAAGGAAGTGTGCGATGAAGTATCACGACATCTGTACACTATCTTTAACATGTCAATCCGGACCAAATGCGTTCCTAGAGACTTGCGTGAGGCGGAGGTGACTCCTATCTTCAAGAAAGGAGACCGTAACCAACCGTCGAACTACCGACCTATCAGTCTGACTTCGATAGTCGGTAAACTCATGGAAAGCATCATGGTGGACAAAGTGACGTCGTATTTAGAGTCAAACCTGCTACTGAGGAGTTCCCAGCACGGCTTCCGAAGGCAACGGTCATGCCTGACGAACCTTGTGGAATTCTTCCACTTCGTTTTCAGTGAGCACGATCGGGACAAGGCGGTGGATGTGGTCTACCTAGACTTTCAGAAAGCCTTTGATAAGGTACCACACCGCCGCCTTCTCCGGAAAGTGCGAGCGCTTGGCATAGACGGAAAGGTAGCCGGCTGGATCGAGAACTGGCTAAGTGGCAGACGGCAACGGGTGGTGGTAAATGGACATTCTTCTGAGTGGGTGCCCGTTACTAGCGGGGTGCCTCAAGGTTCTGTCCTGGGACCACTACTATTTATCATCTACGTCAACGACATGGATGGTGACATGGTTGCGAAGATTTCCAAATTTGCCGACGATACCAAGCTTGGTATGAACGTTGCAAAGGATGGAAATACTGCCCGCCTGCAGGAAGATCTTGGGAAGATTGGGGAGTGGTCGGACACGTGGCAAATGCCTTTTAACGTGGGAAAATGCAAAGTGATGCATATCGGCCACAGAAACCCCCAATCTCAGTATATCCTTAAGGGCACTGCTCTTGAATCGAGTGACACTGAGAAGGACTTGGGTGTAACAATCACTAGTGACCTCAAGTTCTCGAAACAGTGCATTGAGGCGGAGAAAAAGGCCCAAAGGATGCTAGGCTATATTAAGCGCCAGTTTGGTTATCGGAACCAGGAGATTGTACTGTGCCTGTACAACTCACTTGTCCGACCGCACCTGGAGTATGCCGTACAATTTTGGAGTCCTTCATTGCGAAAGGACATCGCGAGATTGAAACGCGTACAAGCCAGGGCAACCAAGCTGATTCCCTCTATCCGACATAAAAGTTATGAGGATAGACTAAGGGAGTTAGATCTGTTCTCACTGGAAACCCGTAGACTGCGTGGTCAGCTCATCGAAGTCTTCAAAATACTTCGAGGGTTCGACAATGTTGACTACCGGGATATTTTCACACTGAGTGAGAACAGAACGCGCAATCACGGCTTCAAACTTGAACTGAAGCGTTACAACCGCAATCTGTGTGGAAACTTTTTCACCTACAGTATCTGCGGTAAGTGGAACGCACTTCCAGTGGAAGTTGTCAACAGTGAATCTGTTGACCAGTTCAAGTCAAGACTAGACAAAGTCTTGAAAAGTGGCCGTTTAGGGACGCAAAACAATTGAGCAGCCATGTGCCCGCTCAATTGCTAGTCCAAAGGTACCCTCTTTGAATGGACCGTAAGGTCTCCTAGGGTACTTACTTTCCTTGTTACTCCTTGTTACTCTCTCTCTCTCTCTCTCTCTTTTTTCTCTCTCAACACAGCCACCTTGTCGTCGGTGAGAGAGCTTGCGTGATCTGCCTGAGTTAAGCTAGCTAAGCTGGGGGACTTTTAGTCCGGTAGGGTCACCCATGCCAATAAGGTAGCTGTAGTAGGATCCAGACTAATGGTTGTCAAACTTCTCTACCACTTCTTTGATGCGTCTCCTTGCATCCTCCTAAATTTTTCAATGGCACTTTGCCGCTATGACTCCGTCCTTTTCTTACGCTATCCCCAACCTTGAAAAAAAAATGTAAAAAAACAACAAAAACAACAACAACAAAACTTCGATACTATTTGATAGTAAGGACCTCACCAGCTACCTTATGCCGTGTGGGAAGAGAGGCTTCGGAACCTCTATAAATAACACTATCTAACGCTCACAGGTCGCGAGAGACTAGGATTGAAGGGATCCTAGGCGCCGGGGTGCGATTAATGGAGATGAGCTAAGTGCCCCGTTAAGCCTTCTCCTAACGTGCAATTGCCTGACCAGCTCCCTGTGACCGTTCCTTAGTGTCAGTGGTTGCACCGACCCGAGGTGACGGGTCCTTGCTACCAGGTTGGCTGCCAGGCCAACTAAAAGCCCCGGGTAGAGTCTCTCAAAGCGAGCACGATATCCCTTGACCGCTCGCCAGAGATCCTGGCCGCTCCGACTTCAGTCATTAAGAGTTAGTAAGGTGCATGAAACTGTTGTCTCCCTGTGCATTCGCCTGGTTGGGAGCCACGGTGCCCAGGGCTCGACAGTCTAGTCGCTACTAGCTGGACGGCAACGCCAAAGCGGATTGCACTCCAAAAGTCCCAAAGCTGAGGGAAGGGTAGGCGTGAGCGACTCGCGCGAGGATAAATCACCACCCCCCAAAATTTTTTCAACAAGTGGTCTACAAGTGATAACAATAATGCCTGGCGCTCAAACACTAAAAAGCGAATGCCCAAAATGCGAAAGCACACGCTGGTGTATTAACTTCCCGGAAGGCAACTTCAGGGACATCGCTCCAACGAGCAGATGCCTCTTCTGCGTTCTGGAGGAGAAGCTCGAGCAGGCGGAGGAAAGGAGGAGGAAGGAGATTGCCCAGATGGAGGAGAGGTACACCGGGCAGATCGCCGACCTTAAGAGCCAGGTCGCCCTCCTAAAGAATGCACTCGACCTCAAGCACTCGAGTGACGACTCGAGCGCTATGGCTGAGGAGAAGACCGCTGAGGGTAGTGGAGGGGACAATGATGGCAGCTACGCAGCCGCCGTCAAGAAACCCCCCAAAACTCCCATCACAGAAGATGAGAAAAAGGAGAGAAAGCGAAAGAAGCAAGAAAGGAAGAAGAATAGAAGGAAGCAGAAAAGGGAAGAAGAGAAGATTGAAAAGAAGAAAAAAGAAGAGAGCGAAGCTTTAAACACGAAAGAGAAGGAAAAGAGCACGAAGGCAGATGGCTGGAAGAAGGTGGAGAGGAAGAAGGAGAAAGCGTCCAAGAAACCGGAGGTCACCTTCTATGGTGACTCTCAGGCTCGAGGTCTAGAACCGTTACTGCGAGCACGGCTCCAAAAGAAAGTGGAGGTCAAGTGCCTGCCCGGCAAGGGTAATAAGGCACTGAGAAAGGAGGTGGAGAAGAGTCCCACTCCTGACTCTTCAGTAGTTGCCATTCTGGCTAGTGGCAACGACCTCTACTTCCGCAACGGGGAGCAGGGGTGACAGAACCAATACTCCAGAACGTCATGGGGGCAGTCGACGACTGCGGACTAAAGACGAGGAGGAGGGTCGTTGTCGGGATCCTTCCACGGAGGAGCCCTAACCCCATTACATACCGTCGCAATGAGCTGGTAAACCAGAGGTTGAGAGACCTCTGTACAGCTGAAGGGGTCTTCTTCGCGGACCCTTTCCGGACGTTCTTTGGTAGGAACGACCTCTACCAAAGGGACGGAGCCCACCTGTCGATGAAGGGAAAAGCCATGCTGGCTAACCTCATCCAGGAGACGGTTAACCGCTGCGTCCGGTCTGTTCGGGAAAGGAGGACCGTTCCTGCCGCCAAGCCAAAGGCGGCGGGAAACGGTCGAACTTAGGGAGACCACCAGCCGGGAACTCCCTTAAGGTTCTTCTGTTCAACGCGAGGTCCATCCGGAACAAGTTTCTGGAATTAGTGGCCCTCGTAGCAACGGAAGAACCAGATCTGGTGGCCATCACGGAGTCGTGGATTCGAACCTCTGTTCGTGACTTTGAGGGCGAATTCGCAATCCCGGGCTACCAGATCTTCCACAAAGACCGGCTGGCGAAGGAGGGGGGCGGAGTGGTGGTGTACGTGAGAAGTGTATTCACGGCAACGAGCAGCACCACCACCACCCACCAAGAAGTCCTATGCGTGGACTTGGAGCTGGGTACCACCAAGTACAGGACTGTTACAGTTTATAGACCCCCATCCTCGACGGAGGATCAAGACAGGGACCTCTATAATCAACTGAATCAGTTAACTGAAGGCACGGCGAGTATCGTCATGGGGGACTTCAACACTCACGTTGACTGGGCAACCAGAGAAACCCGCATCGACAACATACGGCTCCTTAACTTCGTAAATGAAGGATTCTTCACTCAATGGGTGAGAGAACCAACACGAGGTGCAAACATCCTCGACCTAGTTCTCACATCCGAGGATGACATCATTGAGGAAGTTAGTGTAGATGAGGAGCTAGGTGGCAGCGACCACCGCCTCATCAGGTTCTGCATTCGAGTCCCAGCTCGCGAAGCAGTAGCTCGTGCTGCAGCCAAGCTGAACTTCAGAAAGGCAAATTTCGCGGGACTTCGTGCTGGCGTGGCAGCGATAGAGGTGGAAGATAGTGACAACGTCGAGCAACCATGGAAGAATTTCAAAAACTCATTCATGGCCCTGCAGTCACGATTCATTCCATCAGAACGCGGCCGAGTCGGAGCTACTCAACCCAAGTGGTTCACCCCCGAAATCGGGAGAACCCTACGGAAGAGAAAAACCGCCTATCGCCAAGCGAAGAACACTGGAGAATTCGAGCACTACAGAAGTCTATGCCGAAGTGTCAAGTCCATGATAAGGGTGGCGAAACGCGCCGAAGAAGTCCGTGTGGCGAGACTCTGCAAAGAGAGCCCCAAGGAATTCTTCGGATACGTAAACAGCCGTAAGCCGACACGTAGACGGATCGGTCCCTTGGTGAAAGAGGATGGTGAGCTAGAGCTCAGTGACGAAGCGAATGCAACCATCCTCAACAAGTACTTCTCGTCAGTTTTCACTGAGGAGAAGGACACCACCCCTGAGCCTTGTGACAAGTACGAAGGCTCAGAGCAATTGGAGAGATTTCACTTCGAAGAGACGACAGTGCGTTCAAAGATCGACGCTTTGAACCGCTACAAGTCGCCAGGGCCCGATGGCTTCTTACCACGGGTGCTGAAGGAAGTGCGAGATGAGGTCTCCCCACATCTCTGCTCGATCTTCAGGAAATCGCTCGAGACTGGATGCGTGCCAAAGGACTGGCGAGACGCGGAAGTCACCCCCATATTCAAAAAGGGTAACGCGAGCGAGCCATCTAACTACCGGCTGATCAGCCTGACGTCGGTAGTAGGAAAATTGATGGAAAGTATCCTGGTTGACGAAATAACGCAGCACGTCGAGTCCAACCACCTATTGAGGAATTCCCAACACGGGTTCCGGCGGCACAGGTCATGCCTAACGAACCTTTTGGAATTCTTCCACTTCGTGTTCAGCGAGCACGACCGGGAGAAGGCGGTGGATGTCATCTACCTCGACTTGAAGAAGGCCTTCGACAAGGTGCCCCACCGCCGATTGCTGAAAAAGGTTCGAGCGCTAGGCATCGCCGGAGCTGTAGGTGACTGGATCGAAAACTGGCTGCATAGTCGAAGGCAGCGAGTAGTGGTGAACGGGCAAAAGTCCGGTTGGCTACCGGTAACAAGCGGCGTTCCCCAAGGCTCCGTGCTGGGCCCCCTACTCTTCATCATCTATGTAAACGACATAGATGATGGCATAACTGCGAGGATTTCCAAATTTGCCGACGATACCAAAATAGGTATGAACGTGGCAGACGCGGAAAACGTCGAGAGACTCCAAGCCGACTTGAGGAAACTCGGGGAGTGGTCAGACAAATGGCAAATGCCGTTCAATGTCGAAAAGTGCAAGGTGATGCACATCGGCCACAGAAATCCCCAAGCCGTCTACAGCCTCAAAAACTCGGCGCTCGAGAGCACAGACATGGAAAAAGACTTGGGAGTCGTGATCACCAGCGACCTCAAGTTTTCCAAGCAGTGCATCGAGGCGGAGAAGAAAGCCCAGAGAATCTTGGGGTATATCAAGCGACAGTTTGGGTATCGGAACAGGGAAATCGTTCTCACTCTCTTTAATTCCCTGGTCCGACCTCACCTGGAGTACGCAGTCCAGTTTTGGAGTCCATCCCTTCGGAAGGACATCGCCCGACTGGAGCGAGTACAAGCCAGGGCGACCAAACCGATCCCCTCGATCAGGCACAAAAGTTACAAAGCCCGCCTAGAAGAACTAAACCTCTTCTCACTGGAAACCCGAAGACGGCGCGGTCAATTAATCGAGGTCTTCAAAATCCTCCGAGGTATTGACCACGTAGGCAACGGGGACATGTTCCAACTAAGCGAGGGCGTAACGAGAAACCACGGCTACAAAATTGAGCTGCCGCGTTATCACCGGGACAGATGCGGGAACTTCTTCAGTTACAGTATCTGCAACGAGTGGAACGCGCTTCCGCCAGAAGTCGTGAACAGCGACTCTGTGGAGCAGTTCAAAAGGCGCCTGGATAAAGTCCTGGTTTGCTGACAGGCTCACGAGTCCCTGACTCGTAACAAGTACCCTCTCGTATGGACCGTAAGGTCTTCTAGGGTACTTCTTTTACTTGTGACTCCTTGTGACTCTCTCTCTCTCTCTTTTTTCTCTCTCAACACAGCCACCTTGTCGTCGGTGAGAGAGCTTGCGTGATCTGCCTGAGTTAAGCTAGCTAAGCTGGGGGACTTTTAGTCCGGTAGGGTCACCCATGCCAGTAAGGTAGCTGTAGTAGGATCCAGACTAAGGGTTGTCAAACTTCTCTACCACTTCTTTGATGCGTCTCCTTGCATCCTCCTACCAACCCATTCGATTCTGTTAGTACTAAGTTTCACCAACTCTCTTCAACTGTCAAAAAATCAAAACAAAAACCCAATAACAAAAAAAAACCTTCATCTCTATTACACATAAGTTGTTTATTAATAAGGGCCTCACCAGCTCCCTTATGCCGCGTGAGAAGAGAGGCTTTGGAACCTCTTTAAATAACGCCTTGGAGCACTCATAGGTTACAAGAGACTGAGATTGAAGGGATCTTAGGCGTTTGGGGTACGATTAATGGAGAAATGCTAGGTACCCCTTAAAAGCTTTCTCCTAACGTGTAATTGCCTGACCAGCTCCCTGTGACCGCTACTTGGTGAATAAAGGCTCAACTGATCTTTGGAGAGAGAGCTTTTGTGCCTAGCTGGTTGCCAGATCAGCTAAAGATCTCGGGTGAAGTCGTGGGCACTTAGCTTTACTATTTGCCTCAAGTCTGGCCGTTTTTAGTTGATTAGTAGGGCTTAGTAGGAAGACAGTTACACCTCAAGCACCCCTGTCGAAAAATCAGAGAACTAGTTCACTGGGGCTCTCGTGCTGCTCAGTTGGGAGCTGCGGCACGATTGGGGACGTCCGGCCCAGGGGAGACCTTAGGGTTGGTGTGCTTGATCAAAGGGTTTCTGTTCGCCGAATGACCGAAAACCTCCTGGAAATAGGCGGATGAGATTAGTGCGAGAGAAAATCACAACCAAAAACCCCTTTTTTAATGCGTATGGTCCGAGATTTTTGTAAGATGGCGAAGAAGAATGGTCCTCCGTTTCGAAAGCTAACCTGAAAAATATGCAAAGTCTATAGATGGAGTGAAGACTTCGGGGGAAGGAGTTGCAAGGAACTCACAGATGGCGTCAGTGTCTGTGACTTCTGCGAACTCGAGAAGCGCCTGGGCGAGAGCATCGCTCAACTGAGAGAGGAGAACTCCCTCCTTAAAAGGGAAGTTCAACTCTTAAAAACAGAGAGATGCAGATGCTCAGGCGAGAAGGCTCCGGACGTCCAACAGCCGATTTCTTCTGCTGAAGGGCTTCCTCAACGAGCCAAAAAGAAGAAAAGAAAGAAGAAAGAAGAGAAAGTAGAAATAGAAGAAGAGAAAGTAGAAAGAGAAGAAGAGAAAGTAAAAGGAGAAGAAGAGAAAGTAGAAAGAGAAGAAAAGAAACTGGAAACAGAAGAAGAGAAAGTAGAAGCAGAAGAAGAGAAACGGGAAACAAACGAAGAGATAGCAAAGGAAGTCAAGAAGAAGAATAAGAGGAAGAATAAGAAGAAGAAGAAAAAAAATTAGAGATACAAGAGGAAAGCGGCAAGTCGCCTCCGAAAGGAAAGACTAAGTCGTCCGCAGTCAAATGTGCAAGAGTCACCCTTATTGGTGATTCTCAAGCACGGGGTCTGAAGCCCCTGCTAGCGGCCCGCCTTCGCACAAGCGTTAAGGTGAGCTGCATCCCAGGTTGTGGGAATATGCAGGTAAGAGCTGAGGCCGAGAAGTCTCAGATTTCAGAGACTTCAGTCGTTGCCCTTATGGTAAGTGGCAACGACCTCTACCTAAGAGGAGGTAGGGTAGGCCCTACAGGTGAAATTATGAGGACAGTTATGGGCGCTGTCGACGACTGTGGACTGAAAACCCGCAGACGCGTCGTGGTGGGGATGCTCCCGAGGTGGGGTCCAAGCCGGACTGCCCACTTGAGGAACATGTCGCTAAACAGGCGCCTTGCAGACCTCTGTACGGCTAAGGGTGTCTTTTTTGTGGACCCGTACGCCGTGTTCTATGGTAGAAAAGACCTCTACCAAAGGGACGGGGTGCACCTCTCCTTTAAGGGAAAGGCGTTCCTAGCCAACCTCATCCAGGATGTCGTGGAGCGCACCCAAAGGAGTGTCCGGCCCATTGGGAAGGCGGACGTACGCCAGTACGCCCGAGTCACTCCCCAAACAACCTTCTCGGAGGTTGTCAAAAATGGTGCCACCACAACAAACAAGAAGCCGGGAAACGGAAGAGTATAGGGGGTCCTACATTAGGGGACTCCCTGAAAGTTCTTCTGTTCAATGCGAGGTCAATCAGGAACAAGTTTCCTGAGCTCCGTGGCCTCGTAGCGACGGAAGAACCCGAAATGGTAGCCATAACAGAATCGTGGATAAAAACGTCAAACCGAGACTTTGAAGGCGAATTCACGGTTCCTGGCTACCAACTCTTCCACAAAGATAGGACAGACAGAGAGGGTGGCGGTGTAATGTTGTATGTCAAGGATACAATCAAATCTACGAACTCCAACGTTATATCCGACCACGAGCTCCTAGGCGTTGACCTAGAGATTGGTCATGCCAAATACAGGACCCTGCTGCTTTACAGACCCCCTTCCCAACCTGATGAGAAGGACAGGGAACTGTACCAGCTGCTGGATGAGCTGGTTCAAGGCAGAGTGTGCATCGTTATGGGCGATTTCAACAGCCAAGTTGACTGGGAAACCAGAGCAGCCTGTGGCGAGAGCGCGCTACTCCTGGAGTTCGCCAACAACGAGTTCCTCACTCAATGGGTCAGAGAACCGACGAGAGGAGACAATATCCTCGACTTGGTCTTCACCTCTGAGGATGATATCGTTGAGAATATCTCTGTAGGCGAAGAGCTCGGTGGCAGTGATCACCAGCTAGTTAGATTTAGCGTCAAGATCCCGAAGATAAGGTCTGTTGCCAGTCAATTAAAGAAACTTGACTTGAGAAGAGCAGACTTTGCAAGCCTTCGAGCTGGACTGACTGACGTGAGGCTAGAAGTGTGCGATTCCGTTGAAGACTCGTGGAAGAGTTTCAAAACCACATTCATGAGTCTTCAATCGCGTTTCATCCCTCTGAAATGCCCCCGTCTGTCTTCTGTTCAACCAAAGTGGTTTAATCGAGAAATCGGCCAACTGCTTAGGGAGAAGAGAAATGTGTACCGGCAATCGAAGATCTCGGGTGACTTTGACGAATACCGGAGGCTAGCCAGGAGAGTGAAGTCCAGCATAAGGGCGGCTAAGCGGTCTGAGGAACTCCGAGTGGCGAGACTCTGTAAAGAGAATCCCAAGGAGTTTTTTGGATATGTGAACAGCCGTAAACCAATCCGTCGAACGATTGGCCCTTTGAGGAATGAGGAGGGGACATTAAAGCATTCAGATGCAGAAAATGCTAACCTCCTCAACGACTACTTCTCTTCAGTGTTTACTGAAGAGTGTGGTCCCATTTCCCAGCCCACGGATTCCTACTCGGGGGAAAAGCTGGAGGCAATGGACTTCACCGAAGGAGAAATAAAGAAAAAGATCGCTGACCTAAAGACGAATAAGTCCCCTGGACCGGACGGGTTTCTACCTAAAGTGTTGAAGGAAGTGTGCGATGAAGTATCACGACATCTTTGCGCTATCTTTAACATGTCAATCCGGACCGGATGCGTTCCTAGAGACTGGCGTGAGGCGGAGGTGACTCCTATCTTCAAGAAAGGAGACCGTAACCAACCGTCGAACTACCGACCTATCAGTCTGACTTCGATAGTCGGTAAACTCATGGAAAGCATCATGGTGGACAAAGTGACGTCGTATTTAGAGTCAAACCTGCTACTGAGGAGTTCCCAGCACGGCTTCCGAAGGCAACGGTCATGCTTGACGAACTTTGTGGAATTCTTCCACTTCGTTTTCAGTGAGCACGATCGGGACAAGGCGGTGGATGTGGTCTACCTAGACTTTCAGAAAGCCTTTGATAAGGTACCACACCGCCGCCTTCTCCGGAAAGTGCGAGCGCTTGGCATAGACGGAAAGGTAGCCGGCTGGATCGAGAACTGGCTAAGTGGCAGACGGCAACGGGTGGTGGTAAATGGACAGTCTTCTGAGTGGGTGCCCGTTACTAGCGGGGTGCCTCAAGGTTCTGTCCTGGGACCACTACTATTCATCATCTACGTCAACGACATGGACGGTGACATGGTTGCCAAGATTTCCAAATTTGCCGACGATACCAAGCTTGGTATGAACGTTGCAAAGGATGGAAATACTGCCCGCCTGCAGGAAGATCTTGGGAAGATTGGGGAGTGGTCGGACACGTGGCAAATGCCTTTTAACGTGGGCAAATGCAAAGTGATGCATATCGGCCACAGAAACCCCCAATCTCAGTATATCCTTAAGGGCACTGCTCTTGAATCGAGTGACACTGAGAAGGACTTGGGTGTAACAATCACTAGTGACCTCAAGTTCTCGAAACAGTGCATTGAGGCGGAGAAAAAGGCCCAAAGGATGCTAGGCTATATTAAGCGCCAGTTTGGTTATCGGAACCAGGAGATTGTACTGTGCCTGTACAACTCACTTGTCCGACCGCACCTGGAGTATGCCGTACAATTTTGGAGTCCTTCATTGCGAAAGGACATCGCGAGATTGGAACGCGTACAAGCCAGGGCAACCAAGCTGATTCCCTCTATCCGACATAAAAGTTATGAGGATAGACTAAGGGAGTTAGATCTGTTCTCACTGGAAACCCGTAGACTGCGTGGTCAGCTCATCGAAGTCTTCAAAATACTTCGAGGGTTCGACAATGTTGACTACCAGGATATTTTCCCACTGAGTGAGAACAGAACGCGCAATCACGGCTTCAAACTTGAACTGAAGCGTTACAACCGCAATATGTGTGGAAACTTTTTCACCTACAGTATCTGCGGTATGTGGAACGCACTTCCAGTGGAAGTTGTCAACAGTGAATCTGTTGACCAGTTCAAGTCAAGACTAGACAAAGTCTTGAAAAGTGGCCGTTTATGGACGCAAAACAATTGAGCAGCCATGTGCCCGCTCAATTGCTAGTCCAAAGGTACCCTCTTTGAATGGACCGTAAGGTCTCCTAGGGTACTTACTTTCCTTGTTACTCCTTGTTACTCTCTCTCTCTCTCTCTAAACCAGAGGGAGAGGTGACGCCCCCTTGTCGCGGAAAGAGAGCTTGTGTGGACCTTTGACTTTTCGAGCTATGTCGGCGGGGGTACCTCTTCTGGGTACCCCTGGCAGGGCTTCCCTTGTCGATTTGGTCGGAAACGAGGTTCCAGACTAAGTGCGTCATCTTTTCTTTTTTCTACTCTATCCTTCTCTTTTTTTACTTTTATCTTACTTCCCACTTATACAAAAAAAAAGAAAAGAAAAAAAAAGCCTACTCCTATCATGTCACTCTTTCCCTTTTTTCCCTCTATCTACATATAAGGACCTGGCAGCTACCTCACGCGTCAGAAGAGAGGCTTTGGAACCTCTATAAACAACGCCAATCGACGCTCACTGGTTGCGAGAGACTAGGACTAGAGGGGTCCTAGGCGTTGGTGCACGATGAATGGGATGAGGGTAGTGCCCCGTTAACCCCTTCCCTGGCGCGTAATTATTGACCGTTCCCAGTGCCCGTTGACGGGTGCCTCTGGTAGCATCGGTCCGAGGTGACGGCCCTTTGTTCCCAGGTTGGTTGCCAGGCCAATAAAAAGCCTTGGGTCGAGTTCCTTGGTGTGGCGGGATATCCATTGAACGCTACTCCGAGATCCTGGCCGTTGTGAAGGGAACTAGTAGGAGTTTAGTAAGGGGTGTGCTTCGTTGTTGTTCACCTGGTGACAAATCGATGGCCCCTTCGGGGACCGTCTGTGCTGCTTGGTTGGGAGCCACGGCACGCCGAGGCTTGACGACTCGTTCGGACGAACAGCAGCACATGGAGCGTGCCTTCTGGAAGACTCCGAAACGACTCCGATCAATAGGCGGGAGCGACTCACGCGGGGAGAACTCACCAACCCCCTTTTTATATATTGATTGGTCACAAGCTTAAGAAATAGAGTGTTCAAAATGGCAGGAAAGAAAGGTCCAGCAGCGCTAAAATTCACGTGTGCCACATGTAAGAAGGACAAGTGGTGCGTTGACTTCCCGGAAGGCTGCTATGCGAAATGCCACCCAGACAGTGTATGCACCACTTGCATTTTAAAGAAGGAAGTGGAGGAAGTAGTCGCCTACTACAGGGAAAGAACTACAGACCTCGAACAGAAAATCGAGAGGCTCAAGGAGGAGCACTCCCACCAGATCCGCAGGCTCGAAGAGAAATTAAACGATCTCTCGAGTCCTGTGGCAAACACTACCTCTGCAGAGAGTCCGTGCCCGAATGTGGCAGCGACACCAAAAGGGAAAAAGAAAAAAAAGACGAAAAAGGGAAAGAAGAAAGAGGAAGAGAGAGAAATAGAAGAAGTTAATGAAAAGGATGACAAGGGGGAAAAGATGATAGAGAAGAAGAAGAAGAATAAGAGGAAGAAGAAAAAAGAAAAGCCTGAAAACACCATGATGGGGAAGAGAGAGGAATCGGAGAGCTTGCCTCAGAAAAAAAAGAATCCGAGCTCAGCAGGCAAATGTGCCAGGGTCATCCTTGTGGGCGATTCCCAGGCACGGGACCTGCAGCCCCTGCTAGCGGCCCGCCTTCGCACAAGCGTTAAGGTAAGCTGCCTGCCAGGATGTGGTAACCACCACATCAGAGTAGAGGCTGAGAAATCACAGATTTCTGAGAGCTCAGTCGTTGCTCTGATGGTCAGTGGAAACGACCTCTACCTGAGAGGAGGTAGGGTAGGCCCTACAGATAAAATCCTCCACACGGTCATGGGTGCCGTGGACGACTGTGGGCTGAAAACCCGCAAGCGCGTGGTAGTCGGGATGCTCCCGAGAAGAGGTCCAACACGGACCGCTCACTCGATGAATGTGTCTTTAAACCGGCGCCTGGCAGATTTGTGTACGGCAGAGGGGGTCTTTTTTGTGGACCCGTACCGCACCTTTTATGGTAGAAATGATCTCTACCAAAGGGATGGGGTACATCTTTCCTTTAAAGGAAAGGCCTTTCTGTCGAACATGATCCAGGATGTCGTAGAGAGGACCGAAAGGAGTATCCGGCCCAGAGTGAGGGCGGACGTACGCCAGTATGCCCGTGTCACTCCAGGAACGACCTTCTCAGAGGTCGCAAAAAGGGGTGCCTCACAAACAAACAAGCCGGGAAACGGAAGAGCGTAGGGAGTCCTACAGTCGGGGACTCCCTGAAAGTTCTTCTGTTCAATGCGAGGTCAATCAGGAACAAGTTTCCTGAGCTCCGTGGCCTCGTAGCGACGGAAGAACCCGAAATGGTAGCCATAACAGAATCGTGGATAAAAACCTTAAACCGAGACTTTGAAGGCGAATTCACGATTCCCGGTTACCAGCTCTTCTTGAAAGATAGGCCAGACAGAGAAGGTGGCGGTGTGATGTTGTATGTCAAGGATACTCTCAACTCGACGGATTGCAACATCGTATCCGACAATGAACTACTAGGTGTTGACCTAGAGATAGGTCCTGCCAAATATAGGACCCTGGTGCTTTATAGACCTCCTGCCCAACTCGTTGAAAAGGACAGAGATCTGTACCAGCTACTAGGAGAACTTGTCGAAGACAGAGTGTGTATCGTCATGGGTGATTTCAACACACAAGTTGACTGGGAAACTAGAGAACCCTGTGGCGAGAACGCACTACTCCTGGAGTTCACGAACAACGAGTTCCTCACTCAATGGGTGAGAGAGCCAACGAGAGGAGACAATATCCTCGACTTGGTTTTCACCTCTAAGCATGACATCGTTGAGGACCTCTCTGTTGGCGAAGAGCTCGGTGGCAGTGACCACCGACTAATTAGATTTGTAGTCAAAGTCCCCAAGGCAGAGCCTGCAACTAGTAAATCAAGGAAACTGGATTTAAGAAGAGCAGACTTTGCAGGTCTACGCGCGGGACTGACTGACGCGAGGCTAGAGGAGTGCGATGCTGTTGAAGACTCTTGGAACAGTTTCAAAACCACATTCATGAGTCTTCAATCGCGTTTTATCCCTCTGAAATGCCCCCGTCGGTCTTCTGTTCAACCAAAGTGGTTTAATCGAGAAATCGGGCAACTGCTTAGGGAGAAGAGAAATGTGTACCGGCAATCGAAGATCTCGGGTGACTTTGACGAATACCGGAGGCTAGCCAGGAGAGTGAAGTCCAGCATAAGGGCGGCTAAGCGGTCTGAGGAACTCCGAGTGGCGAGACTCTGTAAAGAGAATCCCAAGGAGTTTTTTGGATATGTGAACAGCCGTAAACCAATCCGTCGAACGATTGGCCCTTTGAGGAACGAGGAGGGGACATTAAAGCATTCAGATGCAGAAAATGCCAACCTCCTCAACGACTACTTCTCTTCAGTGTTTACTGAAGAGTGTGGTCCCATTCTCCAGCCGACGGATTCCTACTCGGGGGAAAAGCTGGAGGCAATGGACTTCACCGAAGGAGAAATAAAGAAAAAGATCGCTGACCTAAAGACGAATAAGTCCCCTGGACCGGACGGGTTTCTACCTAAAGTGTTGAAGGAAGTGTGCGATGAAGTATCACGACATCTGTGCGCTATCTTTAACATGTCAATCCGGACCGCATGCGTTCCTAGAGACTGGCGTGAGGCGGAGGTGACTCCTATCTTCAAGAAAGGAGACCGTAACCAACCGTCGAACTACCGACCTATCAGTCTGACTTCGATAGTCGGTAAACTCATGGAAAGCATCATGGTGGACAAAGTGACGTCGTATTTAGAGTCAAACCTGCTACTGAGGAGTTCCCAGCACGGCTTCCGAAGGCAACGGTCATGCCTGACGAACCTTGTAGAATTCTTCCACTTCGTTTTCAGTGAGCACGATCGGGACAAGGCGGTGGATGTGGTCTACCTAGACTTTCAGAAAGCCTTTGATAAGGTACCACACCGCCGCCTTCTCCGGAAAGTGCGAGCGCTTGGCATAGACGGAAAGGTAGCCGGCTGGATCGAGAACTGGCTAAGTGGCAGACGGCAACGGGTGGTGGTAAATGGACAGTCTTCTGAGTGGGTGCCCGTTACTAGCGGGGTGCCTCAAGGTTCTGTCCTGGGACCACTACTATTCATCATCTACGTCAACGACATGGACGGTGACATGGTTGCCAAGATTTCCAAATTTGCCGACGATACCAAGCTTAGTATGAACGTTGCAAAGGATGGAAATACTGCCCGCCTGCAGGAAGATCTTGGGAAGATTGGGGAGTGGTCGGACACGTGGCAAATGCCTTTTAACGTGGGCAAATGCAAAGTGATGCATATCGGCCACAGAAACCCCCAATCTCAGTATATCCTTAAGGGCACTGCTATGGAATCCACCGACACTGAGAAGGACTTGGGTGTAACAATCACTAGTGACCTCAAGTTCTCGAAACAGTGCATTGAGGCGGAGAAAAAGGCCCAAAGGATGCTAGGCTATATTAAGCGCCAGTTTGGTTATCGGAACCAGGAGATTGTACTGTGCCTGTACAACTCACTTGTCCGACCGCACCTGGAGTATGCCGTACAATTTTGGAGTCCTTCATTGCGAAAGGACATCGCGAGATTGGAACGCGTACAAGCCAGGGCAACCAAGCTGATTCCCACTATCCGACATAAAAGTTATGAGGATAGACTAAGGGAATTAGATCTGTTCTCGCTGGAAACCCGTAGACAGCGTGGTCAGCTCATCGAAGTTTTCAAAATACTTCGAGGGTTCGACAATGTTGACTACCGGGATATTTTCACACTGAGTGAGAACAGAACGCGCAATCACGGCTCCAAACTTGAACTGAAGCGTTACAACCGCAATCTGTGTGGAAATTTTTTCACTTACAGTATCTGCGGTATGTGGAACGCACTTCCAGTGGAAGTTGTCAACAGTGAATCTGTTGACCAGTTCAAGTCAAGACTAGACAAAGTCTTGAAAAGTGGCCGTTTAGGGACGCAAAACAATTGAGCAGCCATGTGCCCGCTCGATTGCTAGCCTAAAGGTACCCTCTTTGAATGGACCGTAAGGTCTCCTAGGGTACTTACTTTCCTTGTTACTCCTTGTTACCTTGTTTCTCTCTCTCTCTCTCTCTCTCTCTCTCTCTCTCTCTCTCTCTCTCTCTCTCTCTCTCTCTCTCTCTCTCTTTTTTCTCTCTCAACACAGCCACCTTGTCGTCGGTGAGAGAGCTTGCGTGATCTGCCTGAGTTAAGCTAGCTAAGCTGGGGGACTTTTAGTCCGGTAGGGTCACCCATGCCAGTAAGGTAGCTGTAGTAGGATCCAGACTAAGGGTTGTCAAACTTCTCTACCACTTCTTTGATGCGTCTCCTTGCATCCTCCTACCAACCCATTCGATTCTGTTAGTACTAAGTTTCACCAACTCTCTTCAACTGTCAAAAAATCAAAACAAAAACCCAATAACAAAAAAACCCTTCATCTCTATTACACATAAGTTGTTTATTAATAAGGGCCTCACCAGCTCCCTTATGCCGCGTGAGAAGAGAGGCTTTGGAACCTCTTTAAATAACGCCTTGGAGCACTCATAGGTTACAAGAGACTGAGATTGAAGGGATCTTAGGCGTTTGGGGTACGATTAATGGAGAAATTCTAGGTACCCCTTAAAAGCTTTCTCCTAACGTGTAATTGCCTGACCAGCTCCCTGTCACCGCTACTTGATGAATAAAGGCTCAACTGATCTTTGGAGAGAGAGCTTTTGTGCCTTGCTGGTTGCCAGATCAGCTAAAGATCTCGGGTGAAGTCGTGGGCACTTAGCTTTACTATTTGCCTCAAGTATGGCCGTTTTTAGTTGATTAGTAGGTCTTAGTAGGAAGACAGTTACACCTCAAGCACCCCTGTCGAAAAATCAGAGATCCAGTTCACTGGGGCTCTCGTGCTGCTCAGTTGGGAGCTGCGGCACGATTGGGGACGTCCGGCCCAGGGGAGACCTTAGGGTTGGTGTGCTTGATCAAAGGGTTTCTGTTCGCCGAATGACCGAAAACCTCCTGGAAATAGGCGGATGAGATTAGTGCGAGAGAAAATCACAACCAAAAACCCCTTTTTTAATGCGTATGGTCCGAGATTTTTGTAAGATGGCGAAGAAGAATGGTCCTCCGTTTCGAAAGCTAACCTGCAAAATATGCAAAGTCTATAGATGGAGTGAAGACTTCGGGGGAAGGAGTTGCAAGGAACTCACAGATGGCGTCAGTGTCTGTGACTTCTGCGAACTCGAGAAGCGCCTGGGCGAGAGCATCGCTCAACTGAGAGAGGAGAACTCCCTCCTTAAAAGGGAAGTTCAACTCTTAAAAACAGAGAGATGCAGATGCTCAGGCGAGAAGGCTCCGGACGTCCAACAGCCGATTTCTTCTGCTGAAGGGCTTCCTCAACGAGCCAAAAAGAAGAAAAGAAAGAAGAAAGAAGAGAAAGTAGAAATAGAAGAAGAGAAAGTAGAAAGAGAAGAAGAGAAAGTAAAAGGAGAAGAAGAGAAAGTAGAAAGAGAAGAAAAGAAACTGGAAACAGAAGAAGAGAAAGTAGAAGCAGAAGAAGAGAAACGGGAAACAAACGAAGAGATAGCAAAGGAAGTCAAGAAGAAGAATAAGAGGAAGAATAAGAAGAAGAAGAAAAAAAAATTAGAGATACAAGAGGAAAGCGGCAAGTCGCCTCCGAAAGGAAAGACTAAGTCGTCCGCAGTCAAATGTGCAAGAGTCACCCTTATTGGTGATTCTCAAGCACGGGGTCTGAAGCCCCTGCTAGCGGCCCGCCTTCGCACAAGCGTTAAGGTGAGCTGCATCCCAGGTTGTGGGAATATGCAGGTAAGAGCTGAGGCCGAGAAGTCTCAGATTTCAGAGACTTCAGTCGTTGCCCTTATGGTAAGTGGCAACGACCTATACCTCAGAGGAGGTAGGGTAGGCCCTACAGGTGAAATTATGAGGACAGTTATGGGCGCTGTCGACGACTGTGGACTGAAAACCCGCAGACGCGTTGTGGTGGGGATGCTCCCGAGGTGGGGTCCAAGCCGGACTGCCCACTTGAGGAACATGTCGCTAAACAGGCGCCTTGCAGACCTCTGTACGGCTGAGGGTGTCTTTTTTGTGGACCCGTACGCCGTGTTCTATGGTAGAAAAGACCTCTACCAAAGGGACGGGGTGCACCTCTCCTTTAAGGGAAAGGCGTTCCTAGCCAACCTCATCCAGGATGTCGTGGAGCGCACCCAAAGGAGTGTCCGGCCCATTGGGAAGGCGGACGTACGCCAGTACGCCCGAGTCACTTCCCAAACAACCTTCTCGGAGGTTGTCAAAAATGGTGCCACCACGACAAACAAGAAACCAGGAAACGGAAGAGTATAGGGGGTCCTACATTAAGGGACTCCCTGAAAGTTCTTCTGTTCAATGCGAGGTCAATCAGGAACAAGTTTCCTGAGCTCCGTGGCCTCGTAGCGACGGAAGAACCCGAAATGGTAGCCATAACAGAATCGTGGATAAAAACGTCAAACCGAGACTTTGAAGGCGAATTCACGGTTCCTGGCTACCAACTCTTCCACAAAAATAGGCCAGACAGAGAGGGTGGCGGTGTAATGTTGTATGTCAAGGATACAATCAAATCTACGAACTCCAACGTTATATCCGACCACGAGCTCCTAGGCGTTGACCTAGAGATTGGTCCTGTCAGATACAGAACACTGCTGCTTTACAGACCCCCTTCCCAACCTGTTGAGAAGGACAGGGAACTGTACCAGCTGCTGGGTGAGCTGGTTCAAGGCAGAGTGTGCATCGTTATGGGCGATTTCAACAGCCAAGTTGACTGGGAAACCAGAGCAGCCTGTGGCGAGAGCGCGCTACTCCTGGAGTTCGCCAACAACGAGTTCCTCACTCAATGGGTCAGAGAACCGACGAGAGGAGACAATATCCTCGACTTGGTCTTCACCTCTGAGGATGATATCGTTGAGAATATCTCTGTAGGCGAAGAGCTCGGTGGCAGTGATCACCAGCTAGTTAGATTTAGCGTCAAGATCCCGAAGATAAGGTCTGTTGCCAGTCAATTAAAGAAACTTGACTTGAGAAGAGCAGACTTTGCAAGCCTTCGAGCTGGACTGACTGACGTGAGGCTAGAAGTAAGCGATGCCGTTGAAGACTCGTGGAATAGTTTCAAAACCACATTCATGAGTCTTCAATCGCGTTTCATCCCTCTGAAATGCCCCCGTCTGTCTTCTGTTCAACCAAAGTGGTTTAATCGAGAAATCGGCCAACTGCTTAGGGAGAAGAGAAATGTGTACCGGCAATCGAAGATCTCGGGTGACTTTGACGAATACCGGAGGCTAGCCAGGAGAGTGAAGTCCAGCATAAGGGCGGCTAAGCGGTCTGAGGAACTCCGAGTGGCGAGACTCTGTAAAGAGAATCCCAAGGAGTTTTTTGGATATGTGAACAGCCGTAAACCAATCCGTCGAACGATTGGCCCTTTGAGGAATGAGGAGGGGACATTAAAGCATTCAGATGCAGAAAATGCTAACCTCCTCAACGACTACTTCTCTTCAGTGTTTACTAAAGAGTGTGGTCCCATTCCCCAGCCGACGGATTCCTACTCGGGGGAAAAGCTGGAGGCAATGGACTTCACCGAAGGAGAAATAAAGAAAAAGATCGCTGACCTAAAGACGAATAAGTCCCCTGGACCGGGTGGGTTTCTACCTAAAGTGTTGAAGGAAGTGTGCGATGAAGTATCACGACATCTGTGCGCTATCTTTAACATGTCAATCCGGACCGGATGCGTTCCTAGAGACTGGCGTGAGGCGGAGGTGACTCCTATCTTCAAGAAAGGAGACCGTAACCAACCGTCGAACTACCGACCTATCAGTCTGACTTCGATAGTCGGTAAACTCATGGAAAGCATCATGGTGGACAAAGTGACGTCGTATTTAGAGTCAAACCTGCTACTGAGGAGTTCCCAGCACGGCTTCCGAAGGCAACGGTCATGCCTGACGAACCTTGTGGAATTCTTCCACTTCGTTTTCAGTGAGCACGATCGGGACAAGGCGGTGGATGTGGTCTACCTAGACTTTCAGAAAGCCTTTGATAAGGTACCACACCGCCGCCTTCTCCGGAAAGTGCGAGCGCTTGGCATAGACGGAAAGGTAGCCGGCTGGATCGAGAACTGGCTAAGTGGCAGACGGCAACGGGTGGTGGTAAATGGACAGTCTTCTGAGTGGGTGCCCGTTACTAGCGGGGTGCCTCAAGGTTCTGTCCTGGGACCACTACTATTCATCATCTACGTCAACGACATGGACGGTGACATGGTTGCCAAGATTTCCAAATTTGCCGACGATACCAAGCTTGGTATGAACGTTGCAAAGGATGGAAATACTGCCCGCCTGCAGGAAGATCTTGGGAAGATTGGGGAGTGGTCGGACACGTGGCAAATGCCTTTTAACGTGGGCAAATGCAAAGTGATACATATCGGCCACAGAAACCCCCAATCTCAGTATATCCTTAAGGGCACTGCTCTTGAATCGAGTGACACTGAGAAGGACTTGGGTGTAACAATCACTAGTGACCTCAAGTTCTCGAAACAGTGCATTGAGGCGGAGAAAAAGGCCCAAAGGATGCTAGGCTATATTAAGCGCCAGTTTGGTTATCGGAACCAGGAGATTGTACTGTGCCTGTACAACTCACTTGTCCGACCGCACCTGGAGTATGCCGTACAATTTTGGAGTCCTTCATTGCGAAAGGACATCGCGAGATTGGAACGCGTACAAGCCAGGGCAACCAAGCTGATTCCCTCTATCCGACATAAAAGTTATGAGGATAGACTAAGGGAATTAGATCTGTTCTCGCTGGAAACCCGTAGACTACGTGGTCAGCTCATCGAAGTTTTCAAAATACTTCGAGGGTTCGACAATATTGACTACCTGGATATTTTCACACTGAGTGAGAACAGAACGCGCAATCACGGCTTCAAACTTGAACTGAAGAGTTACAACCGCAATCTGTGTGGAAATTTTTTCACTTACAGTATCTGCGGTATGTGGAACGCACTTCCAGTGGAAGTTGTCAACAGTGAATCTATTGACCAGTTCAAGTCAAGACTAGACAAGGTCTTGAAAAGTGGCCGTTTAGGGACGCAAAACAATTGAGCAGCCTTGTGCCCGCTCGATTGCTAGTCCAAAGGTACCCTCTTTGAATGGACCGTAAGGTTTCCTAGGGTACCTTCTTTCCTTGTTGTTACTCCTTGTTGTTACACACACACACACACACACACTCTCTCTCTCTCTCTCTCTCTCTCTCTCTCTCTCTCTCTCTCTCTCTAGCCAGGAGAGTGAAGTCCAGCATAAGGGCGGCTAAGCGTACTGAGGAACTCCGAGTGGCGAGACTCTGCAAGGAGAATCCCAAGGAGTTCTTCGGCTATGTAAATAGCCGTAAACCAATCCATCGTAGGATTGGGCCCCTAGTGGACGAGGAGGGTGCATTAACTCAGTCAGATGCAGAAAATGCTAACCTTCTCAATGACTACTTCTCCTCAGTGTTTACTAAAGAGTGTGGTCCCACCCCCAGCCCACGGATTCCTACTCGGGGGAAAAGCTGGAGGCAATGGACTTCACCGAAGGAGAAATAAAGAAAAAGATCGCTGACCTAAAGACGAATAAGTCCCCTGGGCCGGACGGGTTTCTACCCAAGGTGTTGAAGGAAGTGTGCGATGAAGTATCACGACATCTGTGCGCTATCTTTAACATGTCAATCCGGACCGGATGCGTTCCTAGAGACTGGCGTGAGGCGGAGGTGACTCCGATCTTCAAGAAAGGATCCTCCAGCCATCCGTCAAACTACCGACCTATCAGTCTGACTTCGATAGTCGGTAAACTCATGGAAAGCATGATGGTGGAGAAAATAACGTCGTATTTAGAGTCAAACCTGCTACTGAGGAGTTCTCAGCACGGCTTCCGAAGGCAACGGTCATGCCTGACGAACCTTGTGGAATTCTTCCACTTCGTGTTCAGTGAGCACGATCGGGACAAGGCGGTGGATGTGGTTTACTTAGACTTTCAGAAAGCCTTTGATAAGGTACCACACCGCCGCCTTCTCCGGAAAGTGCGAGCGCTGGGCATAGACGGAAAAGTAGCCGGCTGGATCGAGAACTGGCTAAGTGGCAGACGGCAACGGGTGGTGGTGAATGGACAGGCTTCTGAGTGGGTGCCCGTTACTAGCGGAGTGCCTCAAGGTTCTGTCCTAGGACCACTACTATTCATCATCTACGTCAACGACATGGACGGTGACATGGTTGCCAAGATTTCCAAATTTGCCGACGATACCAAGCTTGGTATGAACGTTGCAAAGGATGGAAATACTGCCCGCCTGCAGGAAGACCTTGGAAGATTGGGGAGTGGTCGGACACGTGGCAAATGCCGTTCAACGTGAACAAGTGCAAAGTAATGCATATCGGCCACAGAAATCCCCAATCTCATTATATCCTAG
>OZ018317.1:166147631-166315262 GCA_963969495.1 Ceratothoa steindachneri
AAGCGTTAAGGTGAGCTGCATCCCAGGTTGTGGGAATATGCAGGTAAGAGCTGAGGCCGAGAAGTCTCAGATTTCAGAGACTTCAGTCGTTGCCCTTATGGTAAGTGGCAACGACCTCTACCTCAGAGGAGGTAGGGTAGGCCCTACAGGTGAAATTATGAGGACAGTTATGGGCGCTGTCGACGACTGTGGACTGAAAACCCGCAGACGCGTCGTGGTGGGGATGCTCCCGAGGTGGGGTCCAAGCCGGACTGCCCACTTGAGGAACATGTCACTAAACAGGCGCCTTGCAGACCTCTGTACGGCTGAGGGTGTCTTTTTTGTGGACCCGTACGCCGTGTTCTATGGTAGAAAAGACCTCTACCAAAGGGACGGGGTGCACCTCTCCTTTAAGGGCAAGGCGTTCCTAGCCAACCTCATCCAGGATGTCGTGGAGCGCACCCAAAGGAGTGTCCGGCCCATTGGGAAGGCGGACGTACGCCAGTACGCCCGAGTCACTCCCCAAACAACCTTCTCGGAGGTTGTTAAAAATGGTGCCACCACGACAAACAAGAAGCCGGGAAACGGAAGAGTATAGGGGGTCCTACATTAGGGGACTCCCTGAAGGTTCTTCTGTTCAATGCGAGGTCAATCAGGAACAAGTTTCCTGAGCTCCGTGGCCTCGTAGCGACGGAAGAACCCGAAATGGTAGCCATAACAGAATCGTGGATAAAAACCTCAAACCGAGACTTTGAAGGCGAATTCACGGTTCCTGGCTACCAACTCTTCCACAAAGATAGGCCAGACAGAGAGGGTGGCGGTGTAATGTTGTATGTCAAGGATACAATCAAATCTACGAACTCCAACGTTATATCCGACCACGAGCTCCTAGGCGTTGACCTAGACATCGGTCCTGCCAAATACAGGACCCTGCTGCTTTACAGACCCCCTTCCCAATCTGTTGAGAAGGACAGGGAACTGTACCAGCTGCTGGGTGAGCTGGTTCAAGGCAGAGTGTGCATCGTTATGGGCGATTTCAACAGCCAAGTTGACTGGGAAACCAGAGCAGCCTGTGGCGAGAGCGCGCTACTCCTGGAGTTCGCCAACAACGAGTTCCTCACTCAATGGGTCAGAGAACCGACGAGAGGAGACAATATCCTCGACTTGGTCTTCACCTCTGAGGATGATATCGTTGAGGATATCTCTGTAGGCGAAGAGCTTGGTGGCAGTGATCACCAGCTAGTTAGATTTAGCGTCAAGATCCCGAAGGTAAGGTCTGTTGCCAGTCAATTAAAGAAACTTGACTTGAGAAGAGCAGACTTTGCAAGCCTTCGAGCTGGACTGACTGACGTGAGGCTAGAAGTGTGCGATGCCGTTGAAGACTCGTGGAATAGTTTCAAAACCACATTCATGAGTCTTCAATCGCGTTTCATCCCTCTGAAATGCCCCCGTCTGTCTTCTGTTCAACCTAAGTGGTTTAATCGAGAAATCGGCCAACTGCTTAGGGAGAAGAGAAATGTGTACCGGCAATCGAAGATCTCGGGTGACTTTGACGAATACCGGAGGCTAGCCAGGAGAGTGAAGTCCAGCATAAGGGCGGCTAAGCGGTCTGAGGAACTCCGAGTGGCGAGACTCTGTAAAGAGAATCCCAAGGAGTTTTTTGGATATGTGAACAGCCGTAAACCAATCCGTCGAACGATTGGCCCTTTGAGGAATGAGGAGAGGACATTAAAGCATTCAGATGCAGAAAATGCTAACCTCCTCAACGACTACTTCTCTTCAGTGTTTACTGAAGAGTGTGGTCCCATTCCCCAGCCGACGGATTCCTACTCGGGGGAAAAGCTGGAGGCAATGGACTTCACCGAAGGAGAAATAAAGAAAAAGATCGCTGACCTAAAGACGAATAAGTCCCCTGGACCGGACGGGTTTCTACCTAAAGTGTTGAAGGAAGTGTGCGATGAAGTATCACGACATCTGTGCGCTATCTTTAACATGTCAATCCGGACCGGATGCGTTCCTAGAGACTGGCGTGAGGCGGAGGTGACTCCTATCTTCAAGAAAGGAGACCGTAACCAACCGTCGAACTACCGACCTATCAGTCTGACTTCGATAGTCGGTAAACTCATGGAAAGCATCATGGTGGACAAAGTGACGTCGTATTTAGAGTCAAACCTGCTACTGAGGAGTTCCCAGCACGGCTTCCGAAGGCAACGGTCATGCCTGACGAACCTTGTGGAATTCTTCCACTTCGTTTTCAGTGAGCACGATCGGGACAAGGCGGTGGATGTGGTCTACCTAGACTTTCAGAAAGCCTTTGATAAGGTACCACACCGCCGCCTTCTCCGGAAAGTGCGAGCGCTTGGCATAGACGGAAAGGTAGCCGGCTGGATCGAGAACTGGCTAAGTGGCAGACGGCAACGGGTGGTGGTAAATGGACAGTCTTCTGAGTGGGTGCCCGTTACTAGCGGGGTGCCTCAAGGTTCTGTCCTGGGACCACTACTATTTATCATCTACGTCAACGACATGGACGGTGACATGGTTGCGAAGATTTCCAAATTTGCCGACGATACCAAGCTTGGTATGAACGTTGCAAAGGATGGAAATACTGCCCGCCTGCAGGAAGATCTTGGGAAGATTGGGGAGTGGTCGGACACGTGGCAAATGCCTTTTAACGTGGGCAAATGCAAAGTGATGCATATCGGCCACAGAAACCCCCAATCTCAGTATATCCTTAAGGGCACTGCTATTGAATCCACCGACACTGAGAAGGACTTGGGTGTAACAATCACTAGTGACCTCAAGTTCTCGAAACAGTGCATTGAGGCGGAGAAAAAGGCCCAAAGGATGCTAGGCTATATTAAGCGCCAGTTTGGTTATCGGAACCAGGAGATTGTACTGTGCCTGTACAACTCACTTGTCCGACCGCACCTGGAGTATGCCGTACAATTTTGGAGTCCTTCATTGCGAAAGGACATCGCGAGATTGGAACGCGTACAAGCCAGGGCAACCAAGCTGATTCCCTCTATCCGACATAAAAGTTATGAGGATAGACTAAGGGAGTTAGATCTGTTCTCACTGGAAACCCGTAGACTGCGTGGTCAGCTCATCGAAGTCTTCAAAATACTTCGAGGGTTCGACAATGTTGACTACCGGGATATTTTCACACTGAGTGAGAACAGAACGCGCAATCACGGCTTCAAACTTGAACTGAAGCGTTACAACCGCAATCTGTGTGGAAACTTTTTCACCTACAGTATCTGCGGTAAGTGGAACGCACTTCCAGTGGAAGTTGTCAACAGTGAATCTGTTGACCAGTTCAAGTCAAGACTAGACAAAGTCTTGAAAAGTGGCCGTTTATGGACGCAAAACAATTGAGCAGCCATGTGCCCGCTCAATTGCTAGTCCAAAGGTACCCTCTTTGAATGGACCGTAAGGTCTCCTAGGGTACTTACTTTCCTTGTTACTCCTTGTTACTTGTTACTCTCTCTCTCTCTCTCTCTACTTCTTTCCTTGTTGTTACTCCTTGTTGTTACACACACACACACACACACACTGGCAAATGCCATTTAATATCGACAAATGCCAAATCCTTCAGTGCGGAACAAAAAACAAAAAATACACCTATACAATGCAAGGCGGCTTAATAAACACAACCCCGCAGGTTAAAGATTTAGGAGTAATAATTACAGAAAACTTAAAAACATCAAACCAATGCGCAGCTGCTGCAAACAAAGCTAACACAGCACTAGGATTTATAAAAAGAAACTTTACTTATAAAAGCGAGGAGATAATTATGCCACTATATAAAAGTATTGTCAGGCCCCATCTCGAATACGCTGTACAGTTCTGGGCCCCTTACTTAATAAAAGACATAGATAAATTAGAAGCTGTACAACACAGAGCGACAAAACTTATCCCGTCAGTACGTAACAAACCTTACCACGAGAGGCTAAAAAAACTCAATCTATTTTCCGTCAGAAAACGAAGACTAAGGGGGCAGCTTATAGAGTGCTTCAAAATACTTAAAGGATTTAACAACGTTAATGCCAATAACTTGTTCACACTGACAGGGGAGTGTCCCACCCGTGGACATGATTCCAAACTTCAGGGTAAAAGAGCCACTATGGATGTAATAAAAAACTTCTTCACTTACTCGATTATTAATGATTGGAATAATTTGCCAAACGCAGTAGTGGACAGCAGAACTATAGATTCATTTAAAATGAGATTGGACAAACACTTAACAAATATTGGAATTGTTTAGCATAAGCTACAAAATAAAATAATATTACAAAAATATAACTCTTTCAGGTTTATGTAAGTGGTTTTCATATTCATTTCATTTAATTACTATTCAATGCAAATTTCCTTCAGGTACTGTCTTCTTACACCTGCAAGGTACTTTTCCCAAATTATTTCATGTACGGCTTTTGCCGGAGGGAGTGGAGGGTGGGGAGAGCCTAAAACTTTTCTATCCTTTACTTCTACTATTCTATGTGTAAGTGGCAGTAGATTTAAGGCCAGATCACCTTAGTCTGGGCCGTAAGGCCCGTGTGATCTGTGTATCTATGTAACTCTATGTAACTCTCTCTCTCTCTCTCTCTCTCTCTCTCTCTCAGAGAATCTTGGGGTATATCAAGCGACAGTTTGGGTATCGGAACAGGGAAATCGTTCTCACTCTCTTTAATTCCCTGGTCCGACCTCACCTGGAGTACGCAGTCCAGTTTTGGAGTCCATTCCTTCGGAAGGACATCGCCCGACTGGAGCGAGTACAAGCCAGGGCGACCAAACTGATCCCCTCGATCAGGCACAAAAGTTACGAAGCCCGCCTAGAAGAACTAAACCTCTTCTCACTGGAAACCCGAAGACGGCGAGGTCAATTAATCGAGGTCTTCAAAATCCTCCGAGGTATTGACCACGTAGGCAACGGGGACATGTTCCAACTAAGCGAGGGCGTAACGAGAAACCACGGCTACAAAATTGAGCTGCCGCGTTATCACCGGGACAGATGCGGGAACTTCTTCAGTTACAGTATCTGCAACGAGTGGAACGCGCTTCCGCCAGAAGTCGTGAACAGCGACTCTGTGGAGCAGTTCAAAAGGCGCCTGGATAAAGTCCTGGTTCGCTGACAGGCTCACGAGTCCCTGACTCGTAACAAGTACCCTCTCGTATGGACCGTAAGGTCTTCTAGGGTACTTCTTTTCCTTGTGACTCCTTGTGACTCTCTCTCTCTCTCTCTCTCTCTCTCTCTTTCTGTATACCAAAGGGACGGGGTGCACCTCTCCTTTAAGGGCAAGGCGTTCCTAGCCAACCTCATCCAGGATGTCGTGGAGCGCACCCAAAGGAGTGTCCGGCCCATTGGGAAGGCGGACGTACGCCAGTACGCCCGAGTCACTCCCCAAACAACCTTCTCGGAGGTTGTCAAAAATGGTGCCACCACGACAAACAAGAAGCCGGGAAACGGAAGAGTATAGGGAGTCCTACATTAGGGGACTCCCTGAAAGTTCTTCTGTTCAATGCGAGGTCAATCAGGAACAAGTTTCCTGAGCTCCGTGGCCTCGTAGCGACGGAAGAACCCTAAATGGTAGCTATAACAGAATCGTGGATAAAAACGTCAAACCGAGACTTTGAAGGCGAATTCACGGTTCCTGGCTACCAACTCTTCCACAAAGATAGGCCAGACAGAGAGGGTGGCGGTGTAATGTTGTATGTCAAGGATACAATCAAATCTACGAACTCCAACGTTATATCCGACCACGAGCTCCTAGGCGTTGACCTAGACATCGGTCCTGCCAAATACAGGACCCTGCTGCTTTACAGACCCCCTTCCCAACCTGTTGAGAAGGACAGGGAACTGTACCAGCTGCTGGGTGAGCTGGTTCAAGGCAGAGTGTGCATCGTTATGGGCGATTTCAACAGCCAAGTTGACTGGGAAACCAGAGCAGCCTGTGGCGAGAGCGCACTACTCCTGGAGTTCGCCAACAACGAGTTCATCACTCAATGGGTCAGAGAACCGACGAGAGGAGACAATATCCTTGACTTGGTCTTCACCTTTGAGGATGATATCGTTGAGGATATCTCTGTAGGCGAAGAGCTCGGTGGCAGTGATCACCAGCTAGTTAGATTTAGCGTCAAGATCCCGAAGGTAAGGTCTGTTGCCAGTCAATCAAAGAAACTTGACTTGAGAAGAGCAGACTTTGCAAGCCTTCGAGCTGGACTGACTGACGTGAGGCTAGAAGTGTGCGATGCCGTTGAAGACTCGTGGAATAGTTTCAAAACCACATTCATGAGTCTTCAATCGCGTTTCATCCCTCTAAAATGCCCCCGTCTGTCTTCTGTTCAACCTAAGTGGTTTAATCAAGAAATCGGCCAACTGCTTAGGGAGAAAAAAAATGTGTACCGGCAATCGAAGATCTCGGGTGACTTTGACGAATACCGGAGGCTAGCCAGGAGAGTGAAGTCCAGCATAAGGGCGGCTAAGCGGTCTGAGGAACTCCGAGTGGCGAGACTCTGTAAAGAGAATCCCAAGGAGTTTTTTGGATATGTGAACAGCCGTAAACCAATCCGTCGAACGATTGGCCCTTTGAGGAATGAGGAGGGGACATTAAAGCATTCAGATGCAGAAAATGCTAACCTCCTCCACGACTACTTCTCTTCAGTGTTTACTGAAGAGTGTGGTCCCATTCCCCAGCCCACGGATTCCTACTCGGGGGAAAAGCTGGAGGCAATGGACTTCACCGAAGGAGAAATAAAGAAAAAGATCGCTGACCTAAAGACGAATAAGTCCCCTGGACCGGACGGGTTTCTACCTAAAGTGTTGAAGGAAGTGTGCGATGAAGTATCACGACATCTGTGCGCTACCTTTAACATGTCAATCCGGACCGGATGCGTTCCTAGAGACTGGCGTGAGGCGGAGGTGACTCCTATCTTCAAGAAAGGAGACCGTAACCAACCGTCGAACTACCGACCTATCAGTCTGACTTCGATAGTCGGTAAACTCATGGAAAGCATCATGGTGGACAAAGTGACGTCGTATTTAGAGTCAAACCTGCTACTGAGGAGTTCCCAGCACGGCTTCCGAAGGCAACGGTCATGCTTGACGAACTTTGTGGAATTCTTCCACTTCGTTTTCAGTGAGCACGATCGGGACAAGGCGGTGGATGTGGTCTACCTAGACTTTCAGAAAGCCTTTGATAAGGTACCACACCGCCGCCTTCTCCGGAAAGTGCGAGCGCTTGGCATAGACGGAAAGGTAGCCGGCTGGATCGAGAACTGGCTA
This sequence comes from Ceratothoa steindachneri, assembly GCA_963969495.1. Classification (NCBI taxonomy): domain Eukaryota; kingdom Metazoa; phylum Arthropoda; class Malacostraca; order Isopoda; family Cymothoidae; genus Ceratothoa; species Ceratothoa steindachneri. The sequence continues at coordinate 166,154,890 of OZ018317.1, forward strand.
AGTGGCAGACGGCAACGGGTGGTGGTGAATGGACAGTCTTCTGAGTGAGGGCCCGTTACTAGCGGGGTGCCTCAAGGTTCTGTCCTGGGACCACTACTATTCATCATCTACGTCAACGACATGGACGGTGACATGGTTGCGAAGATTTCCAAATTTGCCGATGATACCAAGCTTGGTATGAACGTTGCAAAGGATGGAAATACTGCCCGCCTGCAGGAAGATCTTGGGAAGATTGGGGAGTGGTCGGACACGTGGCAAATGCCTTTTAACGTGGGCAAATGCAAAGTGATACATATCGGCCACAGAAACCCCCAATCTCAGTATATCCTTAAGGGCACTGCTCTTGAATCGAGTGACACTGAGAAGGACTTGGGTGTAACAATCACTAGTGACCTCAAGTTCTCGAAACAGTGCATTGATGCGGAGAAAAAGGCCCAAAGGATGCTAGGCTATATTAAGCGCCAGTTTGGTTATTGGAACCAGGAGATTGTACTGTGCCTGTACAACTCACTTGTCCGACCGCACCTGGAGTATGCCGTACAATTTTGGAGTCCTTCATTGCGAAAGGACATCGCGAGATTGGAACGCGTACAAGCCAGGGCAACCAAGCTGATTCCCTCTATCCGACATAAAAGTTATGAGGATAGACTAAGGGAATTAGATCTGTTCTCGCTGGAAACCCGTAGACTGCGTGGTCAGCTCATCGAAGTTTTCAAAATACTTCGAGGGTTCGACAATGTTGACTACCGGGATATTTTCACACTGAGTGAGAACAGAACGCGCAATCACGGCTCCAAACTTGAACTGAAGCGTTACAACCGCAATCTGTGTGGAAATTTTTTCACCTACAGTATCTGCGGTAAGTGGAACGCACTTCCAGTGGAAGTTGTCAATAGTGAATCTGTTGACCAGTTCAAGTCAAGACTAGACAAGGTCTTGAAAAGTGGCCGTTTAGGGACGCAAAACAATTGAGCAGCCTTGTGCCCGCTCGATTGCAAATCCAATGGTACCCTCTTTGAATGGACCGTAAGGTCTCCTAGGGTACCTTTTTTCCTTGTTGTTACTCCTTGTTGTTCCTTTCTCTCTCTCTCTCTAAGAAAGTAGAGGGAGAGGTGACGCTCCCTTGTCGAGGGAAGAGAGCTTGTGTGTACCTTTAACTTTTTGAGCTATGTCGGCGGGGGTACCTCTTCTGGGTACCCCTGGTAGGGCTTCCCTTGTCGATTTGGTCGGAAACGAGGTTCCAGACTAAGTGCGTCATTCCTTCCTTTTTCTACTCTATCTTTCTCCTTTTTTTCTTTTATCCTATCTCTCCCACTTATACAAAAAGAAAGAAAAAAAAGCCTACTCCTATCATGTCACTCTTTCCCTTTTTCCCCTCTATCTACATATAAGGACCTGGAAGCTACCTCACGCGTCAGAAGAAAGGCTTTGGAACCTCTATAAACAACGCCAATCGACGCTCACTGGTTGCGAGAGACTAGGACTAGAGGGATCCTAGGCGTTGGGGCACGATGAATGGGATAAGGGTAGTGCCCCGTTAACCCCTTTCCTGGCTCGTAATTATTGACCGTTCCCAGTGCACGTTGACGGGTGCCTCTGGTAGCATCGGTCCGAGGTGACGGCCCTTTGTTGTTAGGTTGGTTGCCAGGCCAATAAAAAACCTTGGGTTGAGTCTCTTGGTGGGGCAGGATATCCATTGAACGCTGCTCCGAGATCCTGGCCGTTGTAAAGGGAACTAGTAGGAGTTTAGTACGGGGCGTGCTTCGTTGTTGTTCACCTGGTGACAAATCGATGGCCCCTTCGGGGACCGTCTGTGCTGCTTGGTTGGGAGTCACGGCACGCCGAGGCTTGACAAAACGGGAGGACGAACAGCAGCACATGGAGCGTGCCTTCTGGAAGACTCCGAAACGACTCCGATCAATAGGCGGGAGCGACTCACGCGGGGAGAATTCACCAAACCCTTTTTTTATATATTGATTGGTCACAAGCTTAAGAAATATAAAGTGTTCAAAATGGCAGGCAAGAAAGGTTCAGCAGCGCTAAAATTCACGTGTGCCACATGTAAGAAGGACAAGTGATGCGTTGACTTCCCGGAGGGCTGCTATGCGAAATGCCACCCAGGCAGTGTATGCATCACTTGCATTTTAAAGAAGGAAGTGGAGGAATTAGTCGCCTACTACAGGGACAGAACTACAGACCTCGAAAAGAAAATCGAGAGGCTCAAGGAGGAGCACTCCCACCAGATCCGCAGGCTCAAGGAGAAGTTAAACGAGCTCTCGATTCCTGAGGAAGAAGAAAAAAGAAAAGCCTGAAAAGACCATGATGGGCACGAGAGAGGAATCGGAGAGCTTGCCTCAGAAAATAAAGACTCCGAGCTCAGCAGGCAAATGTGCCAGGATCAGCCTTGTGGGTGATTCCCAGGCAACGGGGCCTGCAGCCCCTGCTAGCGGCCCGCCTTCGCACAAGCGTTAAGGTGAGCTGCCTCGCAGGCTGTGGAAATAAGCAGGTAAGAGCTGAGGCCGAGAAGTCTCAGATTTCTGAGACTTCAGTCGTTGCACTTATGGTAAGTGGCAACGACCTCTACCTCAGAGGAGCTAGGGTAGGCCCTAAGGCGAGATTATAAAGAGGGTTATGAGCGCTGTCAACGACTGTGGATTGAAAACCCGCAGACGCGTCTTGGTGGGGATGCTCCCGAGTTGGGGTCCAAGCCGGACTGCCCGTGTGAGGAACATGTCACTAAACCGGCGCCTTGCAGACCTCTGTACGGCGGAGGGTGTCTGTTTTGTGGACCCCTACGCCGTATTCTATGGTAGAAAAGACCTATACCAAAGGGATGGGGTGCACCTCTCCTTTAAGGGCAAGGCTTTTCTAGCCAACCTCATCCAGGATGTCGTGGAGCGCACCCAAGGGAGTGTCTGGCCCATTGGGAAGGCGAACGTACGCCAGAACGCCCGAGTCACTCCCCAAACAACCTTCTCGGAGGTTGTCAAAAATGGTGCCACCGCGACAACCAAGAAACCAGGAAACGGAAGAGTATAGGGGGTCCTACATTAGGGGACTCCCTGAAAGTTCTTCTGTTCAATGCGAGGTCCATCAGGAACAAGTTTCCTAAGCTCCGTCGCCTTGTAGCGACGGAAGAACCCAAAATGTTAGCCATAACAGAATCGTGGTTAAAAACCTTAAACCGAGACTTTGAAGGCGAATTCACGGTTCCTAGCTACCAACTCTTCCACAAAGATAGACCAGACAGAGAGGGTGGCGGTGTAATGTTGTATGTCAAGGATACAATCAAATCTACGAACTCCAACATTATATCCGATCACGAGCTTCTAGGCGTTGACCTAGAGATAGGTCCTGTCAGATACAGAACCCTGGTGCTTTACAGACCCCCTTCCCAACCCGTTGAGAAGGACAGGGAACTGTACCAGCTGCTGGGTGAACTTGTTCAAGGCAGAGTGTGCATCGTTATGGGCGACTTCAACAGCCAAGTTGACTGGGAAAACAGAGCAGCCTGTGGCGAGAGCGCGCTACTCCTGTAGTTCGCCAACAAGTTCCTCACTCAATGGCTCAGAGAACCGACGAGAGGTGACAATATCCTCGACTTGGTCTTCACCTCTGAGGATGATATCGTTAAGGACCTCTCTGTAGGCGAAGAGCTCGGTGGCAGTGATCACCAGCTAATTAGATTTACCATCAAGATCCCAAAGGTAAGGTCTGTCGCCAGTCAATCAAGGAAACTTGACTTGAAAAGAGCAGACTTTGCAAGCCTTCGTGCTGGACTGATTGACGTGAGGCTAGAAGTGTGCGATGCTGTTGAAGACTCGTGGAATAGTTTCAAAACCACATTCATGAGTCTTCAATCGCGTTTCATCCCTCTGAAATGCCCCCGTCGGTCTTCTGTTCAACCAAAGTGGTTTAATCGAGAAATCGGCCAACTGCTTAGGGAGAAGAGAACTGTGTACTGGCAATCGAAGATCTTGGGTGATTTTGACGAATACCAGATGCTAGCCAGGAGAGTGAAGTCCAGCATAAGGGCGGCTACCGGTCTGAGGAACTCTGAGTGAAGAGACTCTGCAAAGAGAATCCCAAGGAGTTCTTTGGATATGTAAACAGCCGTAAACCAATCCGTCGAACGATTGGCCCTTTGAGGAATGAGGAGGGGACATTAAAGCATTCAGATGCAGGAAATGCTAACCTCCTCAACGACTACTTCTCTTCAGTGTTTACTGAAGAATGTGGTCCCATCCCCCAGCCGACGGATTCCTACTCGGGGGAAAAGCTGGAGGATATGGACTTCACCGAAGTTGAAATCAAAAAGAAGATCAGTGACATAATGACGAATTAGTCACCTGGCCCGGATGGGTTTCTACCTAAAGTGTTGAAAGAAGTGCGCAATCAAGTGTCACGACACCTGAGCGCAATCTTCAACATGTCAATCCGGACCAAATGCGTTCCTAGAGACTGGCGTGAGGTGAAGGTGACTCCAATCTTCAAGAAAGGAGACTGTAACCAACCGTCTAACTACCGACCTATCAGTCTGACTTCGGTAGTCGGTAAACTCATGGAAAGCATCATGGTAGACAAAGTGACGTCGTATTTAGAGTCAAACCTGCTAATGAGGAGTTCCCAGCACGGCTTCTGAAGGCAACGGTCATGCCTGACGAACCTTGTGGAATTCTTCCACTTCGTTTTCAGTGAGCACAATCGGGACAAGGCGGTGGATGTGGTCTACCTAGGCTTTCAGAAAGCCTTTGATAAGGTACCACACCGCCGCCTTCTCCGGAAAGTGCAAGCGCTGGGCATATACGGAAAGGTAGCCGGCTGGATCGAGAACTGGCTAAGTGGCAGACGGCAACGGGTGGTGGTAAATGGACAGTCTTCTGAGTGGGTGCCCGTTACTAGCGGGGTGCCTCAAGGTTCTGTCCTGGGACCACTACTATTCATCATCTACGTCAACGACATGGACGGTGAAATGGTTGCCAAGATTTCCAAATTTGCCGACGATACCAAGCTTGGTATGAACGTTGCAAAGGATGGAAATACTGCCCGCCTGCAGGAAGATCTTGGGAAGATTGGGGAGTGGTCGGACACGTGGCAAATGCCTTTTAACGTGGGCAAATGCAAAGTGATGCATATCGGCCACAGAAACCCCCAATCTCAGTATATCCTTAAGGGCACTGCTATTGAATCCACTGACACTGAGAATGACTTGGGTTTAACTATTACTAGCGACCTCAAGTGCTCGAAACAGTGCATCGAGGCAGAGAAGAAAGCCCAAAGGATGCTAGGCTACATAAAGCGCCAGTTTGGATACCGTAACAAGGAGATAGTACTTTGTCTGTACAACTCGCTCGTTCGGCCGCACCTGGAGTATGCCGTACAATTTTGGAGTCCTTCGTTTCTTAAGGATATCGCAAGGTTGGAACGTGTACAAGCCAGGGCAACCAAGCTGATTCCCTCTATCCGACATAAAAGTTATAAGGATAGACTAAGGGAATTAAATCTGTTCTCGCTGGAAACCCGTAGACTGCGTGGTCAGCTCATCGAAGTTTTCAAAATACTTCGAGGGTTCGAAAATGTTGACTACCGGGATATTTTCACACTGAGTGAGAACAGAACGCGCAATCACGGCTCCAAACTTGAACTGAAGCGTTACAACCGAAATCTGTGTGGAAATTTTTTCACTTACAGTATCTGTGGTAAGTGGAAGGCACTTCCAGTGGAAGTTGTCAACAGTGAATCTGTTGACCATTTCAAGTCAAGACTAGACAAAGTCTTGAAAAATGGCCGTTTAGGGACGCAAAACAATTGAGCAGCCATGTGCCTGCTTGATTGCTAGTCCCAAGGTACCCTTTTTGAATGGACCGTAAGGTCTCCTAGGGTACTTACTTTCCTTGTTACTCCTTGTTACTTAGGGGGTGGAACTAATGAGCCCCAACGACAGATTTGTCTAGGAGTCGAATCTGGAAATGAAACTATATATATATATATATATATATATATATATATATATATATATATATATATATATATATATATATATTGTAATTGATTTGTTCCTTGGGAATCTGATATGTAGTAGGAATATGAAGACCCAGGTGATTACACTAATCATTTATTGGCTGGACGTTTCGGACCTTCACTAGGACCATCTTCAGCGACTGTATCGACTAATGAGAAGGGGAAGGAACATTAACGATAAGAGTTAAATAGTTAGAAACATGCCTTATATAATGGCTTAAAACATGAAATATGACGTAATAAAAAGAAAATGTGTGGTAGGTATATAAAGATAAAAGGATTTTTAGTTTGCCCTGATATAGAGGGCATCTCTCAGGTTTTTTTTCTTTTTCTTGTCTTCTCTTCCTCCCATTTTTTATTTTTGATTAGTTGGTTGTTGTTGTTTTTTGTTTTTTCTAATACATATCCAAATCTATATATATATATATATATATATATATATATATATATATATATATATATATATATATATATATATATATATATATATATATGTAAATAAATAAATAAATTTTTACCTTTCCTCCATCGCGGCATTCAAACCTTTCAAGTTTTATGATTGCTATATATAATTTTCTTTATTTTTGAAGTAACGATTTCTAATTCTTATTTTGCTGGTGTTTTAGGTTATTTCCGTTTTATTTGGTTTGTTTAAGTTGTGGGCACTTCGCCTCTTTTTCTTCAATTTTAATTAAATGGTTCTATTAATCTTGTTCATGTATATATTCCAATTTAGTTTTCTCGGAAGCAGTTTCTTCCGCTCGGGAATAGGGCTTGCCTGGTTCCGCGTCCCATAACTGCTCTCGGAATGTCTAAGTCGAGGTTCAAGTTCGGGAGTGTCTCATTTTTAATTTTGTCCCAGGTCTTTCTCCCTTGTTTTTGGAGTTCCATATTCAGTGGTTTTAGACCTGCTCTTATGTGTAGTTCTGTTTGCTGAATATGGTCCATCCTTTGTGCTCAAGCTATAAGCAGGGCTGCTTTGTTCTACACTCTCTGCATTTGTCTGGGAGAGGTGAAACTCGCAGCCTGCATGACCACTGCCGGGTACACTAAGTTCAAGCATACCAGAGCAGTGTATAGCTTTTTAAGATTTTTGGAGCTGATGTTTTAAAATCTATACAGTTTTCCGAGCTGTATTTTGGCTAGGGAGATTCTGCTGTTAATGTGCACTTTGTATCCTTTTGATGTGATGTGCAGACCTAGGACTTTGCCGTCATTTCCGTACGGGTATACTTCGCCGTCCATAAGACATCAACACGTTTTTGGCGGTTTATTGGAAGGATCCGAAACTTTCGGCGGTTGGTCTTGATTTTCCACTTTCGTTCGTATCGACTGATGTTATCGATTTTGATGGCTGTCTGCCTTGATTGGAGTCCAGCATGTTTTCAGTAGCTAGGGATGATTTGTGTGATGTCGTCTGCAAACTCCAGGTACATCACGTTCTCCCCTACTGGATCAGGTAAGTCCAGTGTGTGCACAAGGTACAGCAGCGGTCTCAGACAGCCACCTTGTGGAACACCCGCCTCAAGTACGGACTCGGATCCTCTGTAGCCCTCGATCAAAATTTGGGCTTTTCTGTGCATGCTATAGTCACAGAAGACCCTTTCCAGGATTGGATTCAGCTGGAGGCCTAAGATCTTATATTGAAGACGTCTTAACCAAACCTTATCGAAGGCCTTTTGTACATCTCGCATCACTACGTCTACGTATTTCCTCTCAGCTTTACAGCGGGCAAGCTTTTCGGTGAGGGCAAGGGCTGTGTCAGTCCCCCTTCTCTTGCTGAACCCGTGCTGCTGGGGGCTATGAGCTTCCAGCTCGGTCAGTTGGCCTTTCAACCTGTTAGCTGGAGGTTTTTCGTAGACTTTGCCTATAATCTCCAGGAGGGATATTGGCCTGTAGTGCACCAGTTGATCGGGCTTCCTCGCTTTAGGTATAAAGATGATTTTAGCCATCTTGAAACCATCGGGAAAGTAGCCCGTATTCAGGGAAGCATTTTAGATGTTCTTGATTCCCTGGATGATCTGCCGGGGGTCATGCATCAAGTTATTTTTGGTGATGCCCGTCCAGCCTGGTGCCTTTTGTTTCAAGGTTTTTATGACTGCCATGACCTCTTGAGGTATAGTTGGTCGGCCATGGCCTGCCAAACCCCTCCCTTCATCGATATAGGCATGTAGAAGCGTGCGATGAACAATCTGATTAAGATCTTCAATCAGTTGGCCCTCGAATTCCCGGTCGAATTCCTCATTGTCTTCTGATGTTATCGCGAAGACATCTTTTTAGAATGTGCGGAATCTCTCTCCCGAAACCGCCGGGTCTTCCAGGTAGGCATCGCCCTCCTTAATGCAAGTCTTTTCTCTACTTGTAAGACCTTTAACTTGTTCACAAGTTGCCAGAACGCAATGGGTCTCACCTTGCTGTCTACTTTTTCAATCAGGCTGTCCCAGATCTCAGCCTGTTGCTGGTTAATAGCCTGCTTTAGATCTTCACTCAGGCGTGGTAGCAGCGAGCTTTTTTCCCGATTTGTACCTTCTCTCCTAATTTCTTCATACACTTCCCTGTGCACTCTAGCGATCTCTCTCATTTCCTTGGTCCATCTGGGTTGGGGAGAGTTTTGTACCTATTCATCGGTACACTCTCGCGATCCGCCTCGATAATGAGGGCAGTTATCTTCTCTAGCTCCTCGTTGATCTTCTTCAGCCTTGCTCCGTTTAGGTCCGCTGGTTCAAATCTAGCAAGGATTTCCTTGTAGCGTTCCCAGTTAGCCGAAGCGTAGCTTTTGCGAAGAGGGATTGGAAGCTGGATTGGCACGAGAGAAATGGTCGCCAAGATCGCTATGTGGTCGCTAGGGACTATTGGGCCTGGCTCACTACGGTAATTGAAGGGAAAGCCATCACTTGTCATGATTATGTCAGGCTTTGTTGCTGCCCGAGCGGTGATATAAGTCGGAAAATCCGGACCTATCCGCTGGATGTTTTTCCTCCGCATAATCATTTCCAAGTTATGGCCTCTTTCATCCGTGTTACGATAGCCAGCCGTTCGGCATCTGGCATTGAGGTCACCCTCAAGGAATACCATTCTGCCGTGGCCAAACAGTGTGTAGAAGTTTGTGAGAGGAAAGTACCTTCGTCTTTGTCGAGGTGGCTGGTATGCCGCCGCGATTATGAGCTTGGTCACTAGAGTGTGCAGCTCTACCGCCATGAAGGACTCGTTCACATCAGTTTATGTTATAACTTCAGTTCTTTTTATGATTTTTTTCAAATTAGACTTGATAGTATCAATTAATTCTATATATTGTTATTTATGTTTTTACTTTAATCTCAATAATTGACAATTTAATTATTTTAACTTGTCTTCATCCGCTTTTTAAGCCATTATATAATGGATGTTTCTAACTGTTTAACTGTTATCATTAATATTCCTCTCCCTTATCATTAGCCGATACAGTCGCTGAAGATGGTCCTAGTGAAAGTCCGAAACGTCCGGCCAATAAATGATTAGTGTAATCCCCTGGGTCTTCATATTCCTACTATATATATATATATATATATATATATATATATATATATATATATATATATATATATATATATATATATATATATATATATATATATGCGAGCAATAAGAGGAATAGAGAGTGAAGAATTAAGCATTATAGTTGTCATTAAGTACTGTTATACCCGTATTAGCGTTTGCGGAACCCCTTTAAATTCACCAAGTCTTGTCGCTTTAGAATTTAATACTTCTCTTTGAGTATATATAGACTGCTAGTCGCCCGAAAAGTAACTTCGTGACGTGCCGCTTGCGCCGTTATAGGGTAATATTAGAATAAAGTATATATTTTTGCAACGTCCTTCTTTACCTCGATTACCCTAAACCTTCGTTAAGCCCAGCCAAAATAAGAACACTGTGAAGATTTCATCTTTGGAGTCAGATAGTTTATCATTGGAGATCATTCATTTAATTCACCTTCACTATAAATTGGTCACCCCCATAAACTTTAACCCATAACTGGTGATTTTATCTTCTCAAGTTTTCGAAGTGAAACGAGGTGCTATGAAATTACGAGTTGAGGAGTTCCGGGACTAGGGACTTCTTGCTAACGGGCAATGGCCTTCCACAGGTTGTGCAATGGACTGCGCTTTCCCTCAGTTTTTCAAATACCAACTTCTTTTACTTTTCTCCACGTCACCCGGGACGGGTGACGTGTGCGATGAGCATCCAGACTGGGACATTCGGCAAGAATGTGTCGAACAGTCTGGGGGACAACGCAGTCGTCATAATAAGGCACAGGTGAGCGCTCCGTTAAATGGCGGCGCGTCTCGCAAGTGTGTCCTATAGGGCGACGACATAAAGCAACCTAAGGCCGTCGCGGCATTGGTGGATAGGTCCATGGGGACAGTCACGGCGCAATGGCACGCAACTTTAAATTTACCTCGGCCGTCTCACATCTTCTTTGCCAAGCGGCCCGGATTCATGCCATGTAATTGGTGTGAGGAAGATCGAAACGCTGGTCTGATCACCTAATCCCCGCGAACTCTTAGGCGCGCTCATACCCCGCAATTCCCACATATCCAGGAGCCCAGCAGAAGATAATCTCGACACGTGCCCGGCTTGCTAAAACCGTGGCGTCACGGATACCGCGAAATAGGGTGGTGAATTGGGGGATTCCGTAGGGGAGACAAAGCACCCAACGGCCACATATGTTTATCATCCAAGCTCAAATGGCTGGGGAGAGGTCCGCGGCTACGTATCTCTCAATCACATTTTCGCTTCTTCCCTTCTCCACTTTGTTCGCCGATCTCTTCTCACAACGCATGCGCGAACGTTGGTAGGTTCTCCCATTCAAAAAAATGTGGTCCTAAAACGAAGAAGTTGCAAATAAAGTGTGCACAAACGAGGGGATCTGTTTCGAATTGATATTGAAAAGAGGTTCATGAAGAAAGTGGAGACGTTGGAAACATCAACAACCCTAAAGTTAGTTTGTTGAGAATAAAAAGTCCGAAAAATAATCTAGTAAAGATTATTCAAATATTAAAAAAATAACATTACAAGAGTTTCAGTATTTCTTTATCACTAGCTATCGCCTGATACTCTTTAATTCGCCCAATGCTTGGCCGAATAACCCCCTCCAATTAATAGCTGGCCAAGGATCTTTCAAGCAAGAGTGATTTAATATTATATTGGCAGAGAGTGTGGATGCAAGAGAAATATATTAAGAAGTAATCAAAGTGTTCATGTGTATCGAATGCATAAATAAACTAAATTATGCTACTCGCGTGTAATACAAACAACTCTAAATATAAACTAAAAAAAAGAAGCCGCCACTATTACTGTGGGGAGTTTGATCTTGACGATATTCGAAAGTCGTAAGATCAATGGAAAAGAAAGTGCATGAAAGCTCCTTATTGGAGACAATTTCACTGTGGAAAGGTGTAAAACAGGGGTCGGCAACCTTTTTCAGCTTACGGGACAGAAACAAAGTCTATGAAGTGATGAAGGGCTGCATTCATAATTTACACTATAAAATTAAACTATTATAAATATAGGTTATATTCGTTACCTAATAATAAATAAACCAGGCAATGGATTCGCTACTCCCCCCCCCCCCCGTACTTGCGCTTCACTACTAAGATTAAAATTTAAAATCTAAAAAAAAGCAGCCATGGTTAAATTTTTATAAAGTTTCTGAACTTCGCGAATTATAATAATTTTAAAGAGGAACCCTAACCTAAATTTTCCCCCTTTTAAAATATCACGTTGCTAAAATATAGTTATAGAAGAAGATATATAAAAATAAATTTTCTGAATTTCACCATTTGTAATTCTTTGAGTTTTATAAAATTCACAAAATTTCTATACTTATATTTATTTCTGAACTTCACCATTTTGTTTTTTGATATTATTAAAGAATTATTAGAAATATCTTTGATAAAAAAAACATAAGTCGTAACCAAACTAAGATGAAATTATTATTCAAATACTCAAAAAAATTTCTTTCTTAAAATATAGAGTTAGTGATTATGATGATGATGAAGGTGATAATAGTAAAACATATAGATTATGTTTATTTGAGTTCGTATACATTATAAAATTTACATTGAACTATTGATATTTATAAGGGACACAATTAGTGCGATGCTTGATGTTGTTTTTGACTCGAAAGTTTTTCAACAACAGGTGATAAGGAGGTTGAAGCCAGAAGCAGTACGTTTTCTAAGTGGTCATCCGCTTAATTTTGGTGTATTTTACTTTGGAAAATAATTGCTCACACGCATATGTGCTACCGAACACTGATGCCATTTTCATCTCATGACCAGTCAAGTTGGTATACAGACTGAATCCCCCCCAAAATATTTCAAATAAAAAAATTAATAGAGACGCATCCTTTGCGTTTTTTTTTTTTTAATACTTCATTGCATTGCATGTCAACATGTTCCATCTAAAATCCTTCTGGTACGAGTACGTTGAACACTTGCCCATCAAACAGAGTAGCGAACAGCTTAAAATCGACCGTGTGTGATCGCATGACAGCGAACCGAAATGAAAATTCCGTTCTTAAATCATGTATCACAGTCACAGATATGTTGTCATTTGTAGGTTTAGTCTACTGGAGTGTAGGCAAATAGAATAATATGATTTTTCCAGCTGAGATTTCCACAATCGTAGTTTTGTTTTAAATGCAGTTGTGTGTCCCAACATCTCATATACTGCATTAATTGATTTTTTCCCTGAAGCTGCAAAATCAAGCGGTTTAAATGGAGTGTTAAATCTCCTAGAAATGCCAGTCTTAAAAGCAATTTAGGATCGCAAAATTTTGTGGCATTCATGTTTTTTCTCTCGAGGAATCCATATATATCTACCCGCAGTGCAGTGCATAGCGTCTCGAGTGAGCCATCGAGCGTCACAGAAGTAAACCAATTCCATATATTTATTCGCTGCTTCCGTTAAAATTTGTCGAAACTAACGGTATAAAATCCCCTGAACAAAATAACGTTTACTGCTTTTACCACTACGTCCATCACGTCCTTCAAATTTGATGTTCTAGCGCACAATGATTCTTGGTGGATTATGCAGTGCACTTTCATGACATTGTGTTTACTGCCGGGACCTTTCCTGTGTTTCTGAAGCAGAGCCACCACAAATTTATTTTGTCCAAACATAGCCGGAGTTCCATCGGTTGTAGTATACTGGACCAGTGCTTCAAGAATGTCTGCCAACTCTAGTAGTGCCTTTTATAGGTAGCAGTTGAACAAATTACTTTAAAAATGTCGAAAGTTTTGCTTACTCCACGTACAAACAATGCAACTTGTGCCGTATCGGTAGAATCGGTGCTTCTCATCTCAAATGCTATTGAGAAGAAGTTGAGATTGTTGCAATGATTTTTTAAAATTAATTTTCAGATCCGCTGACATTTCTTCTATTCATCGTGTAATTGTTCTTGGCGAGAGACATATATTCGAAAATAAAGTTTGGGGCTTGGGACATAAAATGTTTACTGTAGCAAGCAAGCAAGCATTTTTTCACGAGTTTCCTGTCAGTGAAAAGTTTCATGTGTTCTGCTATTAATTTCGTCACTTTGTAGCTTGCATGTGTACTTTTTTCTGATTGCATATTTCGTTTTTGAAATAACGAACTTTGTTTTTCTAAACTCATTTTAAGTTGATGAACTTCGTCCTTCCTCGTTTGGGCATTAAATTCACTGAACTTGGGGTGTTTAGTATGATGGTGCCTCTTGATGTTGAATTTCTCATTTACGGCAACACTTCCATGGCAAATAAGGCAAATGGGATTACTGAAGCGTCGAATAAAACAAGTACTTTTCTGTCCATGTGACTTGAAAAACTCGACACTCCGCATCAACTTTCCTGCGTTTTGTTGCCATTTGGGGGTTTTCTAAAAAATAAATTGCCAGTTAGTTCCAATGTCACTAGACTCAAATCAGTCATTAACACCTTCTCAGTTGATATTACAAATTTCAGAAAAAAATAATGGCATCATTTTTTGTTATAGAGGGTCTATGGAGGAGGCTCTTTGAAGGTCGTCCCTAATTATGGGGGAACCTTGAAGGTAATCGTGAGGACAACCCAAGAGCATTGGAAGGAGGACGCTGGTTGCCAGTAATGGTGATAGATTACCGAGTTATCGCGTAATCGTTTGACAAGGACTCCGATTGATACAGATGCTTCGGTTGGTTTGCGTTGCCCTTCCTTATTTCCCACGAGAGTTATTTGTTCATTGCTATTGGGTGCCCTTAGCCGAGGGGCGGTCTTATTCTAGCGATAGGGTCAAATAGCCCGGTGGATGGGGATAGACCACACCAGGGTAGAACACCGGTATTTCTGGAGTTATGTAATCGCGAGGAATTGCGATTAACGGCTGTTTTCCCGATTAATAAGGCCTTGAAGCAGGAAAATTGAAAAACGTCAGGATATTGAAGTCACCAAAGCAAAAATCGAATTATTATTGAACTAGATCTTATTGCACTTTATAAAAAGTTCTTTAATTAAGTTTTAAGTTATGACATAAATTAAGTTCGAGGTCAAGTGCGGGCAAGGTTTAAAGGAGGCCGGACGAATGGAGCCTGTAAGAGTTACACCTTAATGTCTGCGTTGTACACGACTATATACAAATATGAATCACGCGAATCCGAGAGATCGGACTGAACGATCTATAACGCGATATATTACTATATAAAAAGGTAATTTTATTATCTTTTTCTGGCTTCACAGTCATATATTCAATTTAAGCCACGCCCTACAAGTTCCTCGTCCAACTAAGCTACACCTCCCTCTTATGTACCGGCCTATTGATTTGTCGGTATTAACATATTCGACTTTTTATTGACTACTGCCGAACATATTGATAAGAAAGGCACTCCGACTATTGGGTAAAATTCTCTGTGGGCGGTGGCATGTTGCCATGGAGACAGCTTTCTGACCAGGCTTATATTTGTTTAAGAGTGATAGCTAACCGGATTATTCTGGATTCTGCTTTGATTATTATGTTTGCCAAATATTGCCTCGACCAACTCTAACAGAGATAACTGTGGTACGTTTACTACCGTGTGACATTCTTGTAAACGGCGCTAACTTTACTTTTCTCTCTCTCTGTACTTTGTGTGTGTAGCGACTCTCGCGTGTGTCCTATTTTGGACGTACACGCCGGTTGCTCCACATTTACTATAGTAAATCCAGGTGCTTTTAAACTCTACAGAAACTCTTTTCCTACCGATCATAATGAGGCAATTTCTGCGAATTTTTGACTGCTTAATAGAAATTAAAATGTGAATTATCCATTTTGTATGTAAATGATACTTTCACTAAAGTCCCTGATATTAGTAAATAAAAAGAGCTTTAATGAAACATTCTCTGACGTATCAAAATTGCTCGAAATTGTCCTTGAGACACCAATTTCAACTGCTGATTCACAATGATGATTTAGCACAATAAAGCGAATAAAGATCTTTCTACGAAATACAAATATCACAAAAATGGTTGAACAGTCTCGCATGTCTATCCATTCACAAGGAAGATATAAGCGAAATCAGAGATGACAACAGCAGAGTAATTAATACCTTTGCTCAGATGGAGAACCGAAGAGCTGATTACTTATACAAATAAATAAAGGTTAGTATGTGAGATTATTTTAAAAATTTGAATTATAGTACGTACTCGTAAATAGTTAGGTAGCCTATATACAAAAATTGTTGGTACCTTAACCTACTAATAATATCCTTTCCTGGCCCCACCCCTATTGATACCCACGAGCCTACACTATATATATATATATATATATATATATATATATATATATATATATATATATACAGGATGTTCGAAAACTAACTGTACATACTTTGACAGCAGATATAAAAACCTAAGAGTGTTTGATCGTGTTCGGGAAACGCTTCTGCGTAGGCACCAGACCTGCATTGACGTACAGGGAGGACATTTCGAACACCTATTGTAATTCCAAATCCATAATAAAGTATGTATTCAAGTGTGTTTCCCTCGCCTATTACTCTGGGGACTGCCCCCACCAGAGTTAGTTTTACAAGGATAAGTAAATGTCCAAAAATCGATCGTTTTCGAAATATCGAATCGTAAAGTTGAGTATGGTATAACTAACTCTGGTGGGGGCAATCACCAGAGCAGTAGGCGAGGGAAACACACTTGAGTATATACTTTATTATGGAATAGAAATTACAATAGATGTTCAAAATGTCCTCTCTGTACGCCAATGCAGGTCTGGTACCTACGTAGAAGCGTTTCCCGAACACGATAAAACACTCGTGGATTATCCACAATGAGTCCTACAGGGGCCACTATCCTTCCAACAAGATCCATCTCTGTCTCCACTGGGGTTTCACAAATTAAACTCTTCATATGACGCCACAAGTAGAAGCCCAAAGGTATCATACCTGGAGACCTCGCTCGACATGGCACTGGCCTAAAGCGTCCTATCCAGCTGTTGGGAACAGTACGGTCTAGATATTGTCGCAGATACCTTGAGCCACGCGCTGGAGCGCCTTCATGTTGGAGCCACATTAGACGTCGAATACCCAAAGGCACATCGTTCAAAAGGTCAGGCAATACTTCCCGTAGAAATGCTACATAGTGATTTCCTGTTAAATGCGTTTGAAGCACATAGGTCCCAACCAAATTGGTACCAATAATACCAGCCCACACATACTGAACAAATGTTAGTGGTGGCTCGAATGCATAGCGTGAGGGTTTTCATTCTGCCACATGTGTAAGTTGTGTGTGTTAAACACGCCACCGCGCGTAAAAGTAGCTTCATCAGTGAAGAGCACATACTTTGGAAACTCATTATCTTCAATGGTAATATACATGACCAACGTGCAAACCGTTCACGAGGGTTAAAGTCGGCTAGAAGGAGCTCTTGCACTCTCTGGAAATGATACGGGTAGAGGCCGTTATCATGGAGTGTTTGCCATACTATTAAGTGATAAATCATTCCAAGTGCATTTTGCCGCGGCCCGAGTGTTTGTACGTGGGTTTGTATTAAAATGTTGCAGTATCCGCTCTTCGTTCTCAGCGCTAACTCGCCCACGACGACCACCCACTTCTCTTCTGTTTACCTGAAAACTGCCAGTCTCGCAGCTGTTGATGCACCCTGGTGAAAACGCGATGATCAGGCAAATGACGATTGGGAAAACGCTCTGCATACAATCAAGCAGCCAATCTAGCATTGCCATTCGCCGAACCATATGCCATGTGCATATCTGCCATTTCCGAATTTGTTAAGCGATTCATATTGTCCGGAATTATTTTACAGACGACCATTAAAGTAAACAACTGTTACTATATTAGCGGATCTAGGACAATGCCGAAAGTAAGAAATATCCCTAGAGACCTCTAATCTTTACGATTCGATATCTCGAAAACGATGGTTCTTTGGACTTTTACTTATTCTTGTACTCGTAAAAGTCGTTCTTTTGGGTTTTTATACCCACTGTCAAAGTATGTACTATTATTTTCCGAACACCCTATATATATATATATATATATATATATATATATATATATATATATATATATATATATATATATATATATTAAATATTAGTTTCTACTGATGAACTGCCAAATGATTATTAAAGTGATAGTTACATTGTCATAAGGTGCTTAACACGGCTGAGTGTTTTAAAGTGGTTAGTCAAATTATTATGCAGTGCTGATTACAGCTGAGTGTTTTTCAAGTGGTTATTTTTTAAGTAGTCAGTTACATTGTCATAGAGTGCTAATCACGTCTGTGTTTTAAAGTGGATGGTTACATTGGCATACAGTGCTGAACACTGCCGAGTTTATTTGCAAAGCTAAGTGTATCTCCTCTTTTTTCTTTTCATATTTAATTTAATTAAGTTTGTTCACATTGTTTCATCATTGACTGATCTGTTCAAGGGGCGTGGATTTATCTCTACGCTGCTTATCTAATTTTATACAGGTTTACAATCTTTTTCCTGTTTACTCTGCATTCCAGCTTGAAATTTACATCTCATTCCTCCCCTGTATCCGTATTGTACACACACGCATACATAAATACATTTTCGATTATTCCTCTTGATAAGTCGAGGAAGCCTCCAGGTTCTTTGACCGTTTTAGTAGCCTAATTCCGCTCTCCAAATTCTTCAGGAATAGCCATTTAGCTTCCGCTGCGTGGATCAACGGATCATTCACATCGTACCTCTCGCTCTCTTATAGGTACAATTCTCCGCAGAGATGCCGCCCAAAAAGCGACCTTACTCTCTGTAATGGCGTATTATGTTATTAATTAGCGTTTTATTTAGCCTAGATAGCGAACAAGAATTAATTACATTGTAAATTTTGAGAGGAAATTTGACTGACGAATTTAACCCTAATGAACGCGTTGATGGATAGTTAATGAGTTGGCAAACTTGAAGGAATGGACGATAACAAAAATATAATGTATTTAAGAATTAATAAATGAAAACAGGATTGATTGAATATAACTTTATACAAATTGGTATACACGAGTTATGGTTTAATGGATATTATTAGGACGTTGAATAGAGTGTTAAATATGATGTTAAATAAAATAAGATCACAATATGATATTAAATTGGATGTAGTGAATGTTAAATAGGATAAATATAATGGGTTCGCAATGTTATTAAATAGGTTGTAATATAATAATATGTTATTAAATCACAACGGGAATAGTAAATTGGGGTCTCTTTGGAGGGGGACATGAGCGACAGTGGAAGATTTCCGTTTACAAATTTTGTGAATCTTTGTAGTTACATTATTGATTGGAACGTATTTCTAAAGAATTTAATATATATATATATATATATATATATATATATATATATATATATATATATATATATATATATATATATATATATATATATATATATTGATTTGACTTCTCATTCGGCTTAAGTTCGATTTACATTCAGATACAAGTTACTTTGAATGATAAGTTGAGTTCAATTATTGTGAGTGATACAGAAATCATTATATACAATATTTTGGGAGTACTGAGGATTAATAAGAACCTGGCAGTGCTACAGGCGTTTTCCTGGTTGCCCACTTCATCGGAGAGAGTGGAAGCTGCGAAATGAGAATTGATTTGGAAGTAAAAACTATGTCTCTCGAACAGAAAATGAAAGTGTTGCGATTTGATGTGCAGGCCTTGAGGAGGCAGCTCGACACTCAGGTAGCGGAGGGTTGGTCTGGAGATGACCGGGTGGATGACCAGAGACCCTCAGCCTTGCTTGATTCCAATACTCAGGTAAGGGAAGGTGCACAGCGAGATGAACGACGACCTTCGGCCGCGGCTAAGCCTACCCCCAAGATAGAAGCCGGCTTTCTGGAACCAGGAATGATGGGTTCGTTACGGTTTGAGGAGGAGCGCCTCTAAGTCGGCCTAAGTAGAGACTGCCGATAATCGTAACTAACAAATTTTCTGTTTGGGGTACCGAACAAGACAATGAATCTGAAGTTGACTTGTAGTTGATTCTATTATTAGGGGCCAACTTAAGGAATTCTGCGGCAGAAAACCAACCAAACGGAGGAGGTACTGTTATCCTGGAGGAAGAGCTATGGATCTTGTCGATTCAATGGAAGATTTTACAAGCGGAGATATCCAAGACACAGATTATATAATACATATCTGTACTGATAATGTTTTATCTACAAGGTCCGAGGAACTTCTAGCAAGGTACTGTCAACTGATGAGGAAGCTGAAAGAAAGGAATGGGAACATGGCGTTTACAGGTATCCTCCCCAGAATAGGTGCGGCGAATGTTTTCTATGGAAGAGCATCCTATATCAATAACTCTCTCAAAGTTCTTTGCCAGGAAGAAGGAACAAATGGCGTTATTTTGGCGAGACGGCCTTCATCTAAACGGAGTGGTCGCGGCAAGGCTGGGAAGAATAATTAATAATTCTCGAGTCAATTTTCAGACAGAACAGCATCAGAGAGTAGAGAGCACATAGGGGAGAGTGGCTCGCCACGCTGTAATAATAATGTACCCTTTCTAAAAAAAATTTACATGTCTACTACTGTAACGCGCGTAGTATTCGAAATAAGCTCGACGAATTTAAATATTTAGAGCACTTACGTATCTTTGATATTATAGCAATAACGGAATCATGGGTGGAGACATCTAGGAGAAACTATATCGGCGAATCAAAACTACTAGAGTATAAATTAATCAATAAAGGCCTTCCGCATAAACGAGGTTGATGAGTACTACTCTACACCAAAAATCATATATAAGTTTAACCGAAATTAAAATTGACTCTCCCACAGAAGTCGAGGTAATATGCGCCGAAATAAAATCGAATAGTTTTCCAATATCTTTATAGTGTATAGACGCTCACCACAACAGATTGAGATTGACACGGAATTATATAACATTATTGCAAGTAACATTAAAAATAATTTGCACTTTATTAGTTAGGGATTTAAATTGTAGAAATATTAACTATGAAACATTAGATACGGACATGGAGGGGCAGAGGCTATTGGAGTTTATGGAAAAAACTACTTAAATCAATTACTCAATGAACCAACCCGCAGGAAAAGTATCCTAGACGTAATTCTAACTAACCTCGTTAATCTTATCTCTGGTATTAGTATTGGGGAAGCTATAGGTTCCAGCAATCACAAATCAATAGAGTTCGATATTAATATAAATCGTAACAAGGAAAATAATGATATTAAAGTGCCAAATTTTAAACGCGCGGACTTTAATGGCTTCAACCGCAAGTTTAGAGAGATTAAGTGGCATCCAACGTTAGGAAATGTTAATCAGTGCTGATCTTTTTTCACCAAGCATTTTAGAGAATTAGAGAGGAAATTCATTTCGCGAAAAAAACAAACGAAACGCCTCAAGTAAACCAAAAGGGTGGAATCACGATGTCGAAGTCAAATTATAGGTTAGAACTGGGCATACGAGCGTCACAAGCGTAACCCATCCGAAGAAAATAAATAAATTCACGTAGCCCGATGAAGGGAATGTCAGAGGGAAATACGAAGCGCTAAAAGAAAATATGAAATTCAAATTGCCAGAGAAAGTAAACATAACCCTAAGACAATTCTAGGTTATGTATCCAATAGAAACCTGATAAAGAAAACAATAGGACATATCGAAAATGACAATAACGAATTAGTTTGGGATACAGAAAAGGTGGCCAATATATTAAATAACTTTTTTGCATTGGTATTTATAAAGGAAGACGAACATAATATACCACCAACGAACGACGAGATAAATTTTAAAGAGAATAATCTTTTAACCGATATCGAATTTTTCGAAGCAGAAATATATTTTTTATATCAGTAAGTTAAAATCCATTAAATCTCCAGGTCCTGATTTAATCTATCAGGCGCATTTAAAAGAAATTCAAAACGTGTTAGTGGGATCGCTCACGAATTTTTTTAACAAATGTTTAGAAGGTGTCGTGCCATATTACTCCTATTTTAAGAAGGAAAAAAGAGAACCTTCGACCAATTATCGACCCATAAGTTTAACATCCATCGTAGGTAAATTAATAGAATCCATCATTCGCGATAGGGAGATCGATCATTTGGAGACGCATAATCTCATAAATAATAGTCAACACGGCTTTAGACAGAAACGTTCATGTTTAATTAATCCTTTAGAATTTTACGATAGCATGATTAAAAGCTATGACCAAAGTAGATCTTTAGGTATAGTTTACTTAGACTTCGCTAAAGCATTTGACACCGTTTTGCTCAGGGAATTAGGGCAAACCTCCTACAATAGATGGAGTCGTGGCTAATTAATCGTAAGTAGAAAGTAGTTTTAAACGGCAAATTTTCCGAGTGGAAAAATTTAACTAGTGGCCGCGTGCCCCTAGGAGTGTGTTAGGACCATTGTTATTTCTTATTTATGTAAATGATATCGACACTGACCTAATTGGTAAAATATCCGGATAATATTTGCGGACGGCACAAAACTTTGGGGGTAAAATTTTAAATGAGAACGATAGAAAATTAATTTAACGGGATCTAGATAAAATCTTCGAATAGTCTAATAAATGGAACATGAAATTCAATTTAGACAAGTGTAGAGTTTCGCACGTCGGTTGAAATAACCCAAGTTTTAACTGTGAAATGGGTGATAAAAATCTTATCTCCGTGCCCAAAGATAGAGATTTAGGGGTGCGGGTTTCGAAAGATCTTAAGTTTAACCAACAGTGTGACGAAGCGTGTAAGAAGGCAAACCGAATGCTTGGATTTATTGCGAGAAGTTTTCACTTCACTAACTCTATAATTTAAGAAGGGGATTTTCTTGAGTATTTGAATAATAATTTCATCTTAGTTTGGTTATGACTTATGCTTTTTTATCAAAGTTCAAAAATAAATATAAGGAACGAAATTTTGTGAATTTTTAAAACCCAAAGAATTACAAATGATGAAGTTCAGAAAATTTATTTTTATGTATCTTCTTCTATAACTATATTTTACCAACATGATATTTTGAAAGGGGGTGTAATTAGTTTAGAATTCCCTATAAAAAAAAATATAATTGGCGGAGTTCAGAAAATTTATAAAAATTTAACCATGGCTGCTTTTTTTAGATTTTAAATTTTAATCTTAGTAGTGAAGCGCAAACTTTCCCTGTAGGGAGGAGTGGCGAAGCCATTGCCTGGTACATCTATATAAAAGTTTAGTACGGCCACACCTAGAATACGCGATACAATTGTAGTCACCTTATACACATGTAAACATCAATAAAAGGGAAAGAATTAAACGACGGGCAATTAAACTAATTTCCTCGATTAGAAAGAAGTCGTATATCGAAAGATTAAATATATTAAAACTACCGACTCTCGAAACTAGGCGACAGCGAGGTAAGTTATCGAAGTATTTAAAATTTTAAATAAATTTGAAAACGTTAATTATGAAAATAAAAATTAAGTACGACCATGGTATCACAAGTAACAAAGGTTTTAAAGCGAAAGGACGGAGGATTCAAAGCTAAAAAATAGCGATTGGATAAAAAAATTCACATTTAAAATCATCGATAAATAGAACGCACTTCCCGCCGAGGTAGTAAATGCTAATAGTGCAAATAATTTTAAAAACAAAATTGACAATTATTTTACGAATAATGATATTGTTTAAATACGGAGCCCTGTTTTGGACTGAATGTCGAGTGCGTGAGCATCGTGGCGACAATGTCCAAAGGAGGACTACTAGCATATTAATATAACATGGGAGTGGCCTTTGAGTGGATTAAGTGGTCCTTACTGGCTCCCTGTAACTAGGTAACTATGAATTTTTTGCAGCGGGGAATTTTTCCTGCAGTTTGGTTAAGATGTTTTATTACCTACTGTCCCTGCAGTTCCGGAATGCTACTATCGGTCAATGTTGCCCAGTCTTTTCTACCCAGTTTCTGAGTCGCGACGTTGAGGGACTCCATACATTCCCTTCTTCCTTATTATAAAATTTTAGTAGCCCATCTGGTGACTGCCTACTTGGGCATAAGTCACCGTACTCAAGACAGCCTACTACTAGGTTATATAAAAAACAAATAATATTTAAATAACAATGATAAACGAACAAATGCTAAAAAAAGAAAAAGCAAAAAAAAAACAAAAGGGAAGCGGGCTCAGGCGTCGGAGGTCGGCCTGCCCTCCTTGGCGCATGAACGTGCGACCTAAAACAAACAGTTAAATAAAGTGGTTGCTAGCCTCCCTCCAAAAGTCATATAGTCCCCAAGTCTGTGTGGACGAACCCGTCCAGAGTACAAGGGACAAGCGGTAGTGACACCACTCGTCTCGGTACCGGGACAGGTAACTTGCGCGAAGATCATCCAGAATGCGAGATTCAACAAGAATGTGGCAAACAGTCTGGGTGACAACACAGTCGTCACGCGCGTGTGTCCAATTCGGAGAGGACAGAAGGCAAACTGAAGCCGTCGCGGCATTGGGGGGGTATGTCCGTCCATGTGAACAGTCGCGGCGCTATGGCACACAACTTTTAAGTTCCCCTCGACCGTCACCCTTCTTCTTTGCCAAGCATCCCGGAGAGCTGCCCGTATTCCTGCCATGTAATCGGTGTGAGGAAGACCAAAACGGTGGTCTGGTTGCCTAATATTCGTGGATAATTTGGGGTTCTCATTGGCGATCTCATTCCACGCAATTCTCAAAAGTTCAGGAACCCAGCAGAAGATAATCTTGACATCCATCCGGTTCGCCACAACCGTGGCGTCACGGAAATCGAGACCAAGGGGATGCGGAGATTCCATTGCAACGAGAGCATTCACGGCGCTTCGTGAGGAGTTATAAATCACAATCTGGTCTCCCTACCGGGATATTCTAGTTATCTCTCGTACCGAGTGGTGTATTACAACCAGTTCGGCCGTAAAGACAGACGAGAGGCCTGGCAGAGCCCCGCTGACTTCAAACAGAGGGGATACGGCGTGGAAACCGATCCCCTTTTGGGACTTGGAGTAAACACGCATCTGTAGTCGAGCTTCGAACGAACAAAAGAATGACAAAAAAGTAATGCAATAGCCCTATCAGCGCTCCATGCACTGAACGTCACGGAACGAAGAATATCCATGGCGCGGTTACAAGAGACTCTAAGGCTGTGAATATCAGCCTCCCAGGTGAAGCGTCAGTTGAATACAAAACCAAAGAAATGGTGCGAGTCTACCACTTCCAGGCAAGCCCCATTTCAAAACAAGTTCGGTTCAGGGTGGAGTCGTGGATGGCGGCAGAAATGCACCGCCTTAGTCTTGACCAAAGAAAACCGAAGCCTATGCAATTCGGCATAGTAAGAGACGCGGTTCAATGCCTATTGGAGTCGACGCTCCAAAATGACATTTGGGGCTCGCCAATTGTTTTTTCTTTTCTTGTGGTAGCCCATCTGGCAACTACTACTTGGGCACAAGTCAATGTAAGCAGCAGTCTACTATTAGGCTATATTGAAAAACAAATAAAATCTAAATAAGATAACGATAAAGAAGGACAAAGGCTAAAAAAACAAAAACAAAAAGCAAAAAACGGAAAGAAGGAAGCGTGATACGGTGTTGGGGATAGGCCCGCCAACCCCAGCGTAGGAAAATGCGACGGAACGAAAAATATCCATGGCGCGGGTTCAAGAGACCCTAAGGCTGCGAATATGATCTTCCCAGGTGAGGCGTCGGTCAAATACAAACCCAAAGAAATGGTGCGAGTCTACCACTTCCAGGGGCACCATATTGAGAAACAAGTCTGGGTCAGGGTGTAGCCGTGGATGGAGGCAGAAGTAATTTTATTTTATTTTTTTTTAAATAGCTCATCTGGCGACTGCCTACTTGGGCATTAGTTGCCGAATTAAAACTGGCCTAGTTCAGGCTACATTAAAATAAAATTGAAGAGAAAAAAAACAACCCCAAAGGGGGAAAGAAAGCAAGCTGGTGCGTCGGGGAGAGGTCTCCCGGCGCAGGAGCGTGCAACTAAAGGAAAAAAAACAAAAAAAACAAAAAACAAATGCAAAAAACAAAACAAAACAAAAAAAACAAACCTTGCTTAAATAATAGGGAGAAAAGACGGCCTCCCCCAAGAAGTAAACAAGTTCACAAGTCAATGTGCACGAATCTGTCCCGAACACAAGAGGCAGGCGGTAGCGACCCCGCCCATCCCGGTACCGGGACAGGTATCGTGCGCGAAGATCACCCAGACTGGGACATTCGACAAGAATGTGCCGAACAGTCTGGGGGACGAAGCAGTCGTCGCAATAGGGCGCAGGCGAGCGCTACATCAAATACGATGCGTCACACGAGTGTGTCCGATTCGGAGACGACAGAAAGCAACCTGAAGCTGCCGCGGCATTGGGGGATAGGTCCATGGGAACAGTCGCGGCGCAATGGCACGCAACTTTAAGTTCCCTTCGACCGTCTCCCAACTTCTTTGCCAAGCAGTCCGAAGAGCTGCCCGTATTCCTGCCATGTAGTCGATGTGAGGAAGAGCGAAACGCTGGTCCGGTCGCAGAGTCCTCGCGGACTCTTTAGGCGACATCATCTGCGCGCTCATTCCCCGCAATTCCTACATGTCCAGGAACCCAGCAGAAGATAATCTCGACATCTGCCCGGCTCGCCAAAACCGTGGCGTCACGGATATCGCGAACCAGGGGATGCAGAGATTCCAATGCCCCGAGAGCACTCAGGGCACTTTGTGAGTCGATATAGATCACAATCCGGTATCCGAACCGGGCACGTCGGGGAATTTCTCGAACCGAGTGGTGTATTGCCACCAGCTTGGCCGTCAAGACAGACGCAGCGCCTGGCAGAGCCCCGTTGAGTTCAAACAGAGGGGATATATACAGCGTGGAAGCCGACCCCCTCTTGGAACTTGGAGCCATCAGTATACACTGGCACGGTTCCAGCGTGACACGATGTGTGCTCCAAACAGGTCGAACGCAATACTCTCAGCGCAGTACAAGCTTTGGGAGCAGAGGCGTGGCGACAAATAGCCAAATGTGGTACCCTCCAGGATGGCGTCCTGGGCAGAACCAGGGGCGCCACCGGCCCGAGAGCTATATCTACCTCTCGAAGGAGTTTCCTGGCCCTAAACCCAAAGGGCCAGGCTCTCAATGGGGTAAGTGCGGAAGGCACCAGTCGCAAGGCGAAGGCCGGTGTGGTGGATCAAATCCACCTTCCGCAATAAACGCTTGGCTGCGGATGCATAAAACTCGGATCCGTAGTCGAGCTTCAAGCGAACAAAGGATCGATAAAAAAGTAAGGCAGTAGCCCTATCAGCGCCCCAAGCGCTGAACGTCACGGAACGGAGAATGACAATGGCGCGGGTACAAGAGACCCTAAGGCTGCGAATATGAGCCTCCCAGGTGAGGCGTCGGTCGAATACAAGACCAAGGAAACGGTGCGACTCAACCACATCCAGGCGCACCCCATTAAGAAACAAATCTGGGTCGGGGTGGAGCCGTGGATGGCGGCAGAAGTGCACCACCTTAGTCTTAGCCAAAGAAAACCGAAACGTGTGCGCTTCGGTATAGCGAGAGACGCGGTTCAATGCCTGTTGGAGTCGACGCTCCAGAGTTGGCATCTGGGCCGCGCCAAAAGAGATCGAAAGGTCGTCCACGTAGAGCGTAGCGAGAACATCTTCCGGCAGCACCGAGGTGATGCCGTTGATGCTCAGGGCAAAGAATGTGATACTGAGGACACTTCCCTGCGGGACACCCTATTCCTGCTCTTTTGGGCCGGAGAGGGCTCCCCCAACCCATACGCGGAATCGACGATCTCGCAAAAATTCAGATAGAAACATTGGGAGGCGTCCCCTCGCCCCCATCGTGTGGAGAGTTTCCATGATACCGTATCGTCATGTGGTATCATAGGTTTTCTCCAGATCGAAAAACACCGTGGCGTAGTGCTGTCTACGAAGGAAAGCCTCGCACCAAAGCATTTTCCAGTCGGAGCAGAGCATCCGACGTGGAGTGGAACTTGAGGAAGACGGATGGCCTCCGCTGTCCAGGAAAAAGGCTAATCTAACATTTACCAATTTCTCCATCAACTTGCACACGCAAGAGGTTAAAGAGATTGGGCAGAAACCGGTCGGAGTAGAGTGATCTCTCCCCGGTTTGCGAAAGGCGAGCACAGTAGCGATTCGCCAGGAGTCTGAGAGAAGACCTTTCACCCAGATCCTGTTGAACAAATCTAACAGAAAGGCCATGCCTCGCTCACCCAGGTGTCGAAGCATGGCGTACGGGACATCGTCCGGAACATGGGCGGTGTCCGCGCACGAAGCGAGAGCGGAACGCAACTCACTCACAGTAAACTTGTCGTTGAAGGGTTCTCCGCCTCTGGAGGTAAAGTCCAGCTTGCGGCCTTCCGCGACATCACGACGTGCATTGAATGCTGGCGGAGCAGCATCACGGCTAGAGAATGCGGAAAAAGTGGTCGCTAAGGATTCCGCCACGGACGCGGGGTCCGAGATTGCGGTCCCATTCTCCTGGAGAACGGGAGGCGGGTCATGCGAGAACTTGCCCCGAATCCTTTTGACTCGCTTCCACACCTCAGCTGAAGGGGTCTTCCCGATAGGTGAAGACACGTATGCCCGCCAAGAAGAGCGGCGGGCGTGCTTCGAAATATACCGGAACCTAGCCCTAGCCCGACGAAATTCAGCGACAGTGAAATCGTTCGGGCGGCGCTTATAGCGCATGTAGGCATAACGCTTCTGTTTGAGGGCCGTCTCACACTTAGCCGACCACCATGGGAGTGGTCGGCGTGCTAAACGGCCAGACGTCCTAGGAATAGTAGTCAGGCCCACGGCGATGAGTTTGCCGGAGAAGAACTCAACGGCCTCATCTACCGACCTAAACTCCTTGACTGAGATAGAGAATTCAGTCATTTCCTGAAATGCAGGCCACCACCGAGGTGCTCTCTCAGGCGGTGTAGCGGGCCGAAAATATATCTCTAATCCCAATCGATAATCGATCCAACCCGCTTCCTACACTGTCCGGACATGAGAAATCGAGGGAGAATGAAACGGATTGTATATACAGTCCCTTTACTTACAAAAAAAAAGTACAATGATAGTTACAGTTATATTTACAGCAATTTATATTTACAAGGGAAGTGTGCACACTTCAAAATGAGGCTGGATTCTCCAATCCAAATACGATACCAACAGAGAATTTTATAACAGGCGAATACAACAAATTTACTTATATATCTACACAAAACATAAAAACACAACAACAACCGAACGAAAAAAGGGGCACGCGCTATCACTTGTGTGCTGGAGGTGGGTGGTAGTAGGCTAACTTAGAAGGAGGCAGGTTTGTCAACGAAGGCGGGTATGGCGGTTCAGGTGGTTAGCGAGGCACGAAAGCCCTCCGTCTCAGGGCTGGGCGGAGCACTCGTCTAGAGAACCCCTCTTGCTGTCAGTCCACACTTCCACTCTCTGTAGAAGAGATATATCCTCCTTTTATGACCCATTTATTTATACATGGATGGCGAAACTAATAAGTGGGCATTACCCGAGTAAATTTATCGACTAGCTTACCTCTTTCCAGAATATGACGCTTTGATAAAAGTTTATTTTAAGCAAAGTACAATATTATTTTAATTATAGTGATATCTCAAAACTAGCTACTATCTTTCCAGAATATGACGCCTGGAAAGAAAGAAAAACATGGTAATCATTTTATACATAAAATAAACAAAAATAAAACAAACCCATTCCCATTCACACACATTCTTACAGAGGGAGGGAGAGGGTACTACTGAGAAAAGGGGTGGGAGAATGGCCCTTTTTCACACACTCACATTCGCTCCACCACAGCGGCAGTTGCCCTGAAAATGATATTTGAATGGGAAAGTGATCACTACCGTGGAGTTCATCGACCACCCCCCCAATCAAAATCAGGCTGTGCATCCGAAGAGCACAAAGATAGGTCAAGGCAAGAAAATGAAGCGGTTCTCGGACAGTGATGTGTAAACTCATCCACGTTTAGGACACACATCTCAAGCTCTTTGATCAGATCGGCAAAGACTTGTCCCCTGGTATTTATGGAGTAATCTCCCCAGAGAGGATGCCTGCCATTCAGATCTTCAAGCAAGAGATAGGGCCTCGGCAACCGTGCCACGACGCGGCGGAAGTCCCCCGCGTCAAAGTTAGCTGACAGGGGAATGTACGCAGAAATAATAGTATACCTCCTATCCAGGTGCGGCTGCACAGAAACTGCCTGGAAGGGGGTATCTAAAGAGAAAGGAAGAACGGAGACATCATGCCGGGTGTAAACCGCGCATCCCCCAGCCCGGCCATCCCGCGGTGGTAGGGTCGCAAGACCCTTATACCCCGGGAGGGCGAACAGGGGGCACGCGCCTAGCATGGTCTCCTGCAAAAAGATAGCTAACGGGGAACGGGAGGAGACGAGACGAGCCTCCGCAGCTCCTCTCAGTTGGCCCGGAGTCCACGGCAATTACATTGAAGGAATATGCCCTCCAGGCCTAGGTCGGAAGAGACGCAAAGGCCCTCCTCGAACTAAAGACCCTCACGGGAATGGCTGTACGCTTCCCAGGGGTAAAACCCCGGGGGCTGTTGGCCGGACAAAGCGCTGTCGCCTTCAAGGACTTATTGTGGGAGGTTGGGCTCGACATGCGAGTCTTTTCCTCCCTCCGCCTCGAAACCTTAGGCGGGCGTTGTGGCTTCGGAGGCGGGGGGCCCTCTTTTCGAGGAACCACCGTCTCCGAGCCACCCGCCACACCTCGGGGCGTGGGCGAAGGAGCCGAAGCTCCTTTGTTGCTGTCCTCCTTTAGGGGAACAGCTTTAGGAACCCCGGAAGATGGCCTAGCGACCATCTTCAGGGGTGTTGCCTCCTGTGAGTCTAACGACTCGGTGGAGGCGCGTGGCCGTTTCGCCTTACGGGAAACGGTCATGCTGGGGAAAGCCCTGGTTCTAGCCGGGGCAGGGTATGAACCCTTTTTGTCGCCAGCTTTACCAGGGAAGCGCCTGGGTTGGGTAGAGCCCGCAGAAGGGCTCCAAATGGACCCGGAAACAACCATGCTCGTTGGCCTGGATGGGCCAGGAGCGGAGGGTGCCTTGCTAACTATTGAGGCATATGACGTCCCAGGCAGAGCCGGGCGCGCCAGGACCAAGTCCTTTGCCTCGCAGAATGAGAGTCGATCCTGGGCCTGAACGGCCACGATTTCTGTCTCAAGGAGATATGCACCACATTGCTTCGAAGAAGCAGGGTGCGGCTCTCCGCAATTTACACACACGATTTGGAATTATCGTGTGCGACCTTGGAGCAATTTACACAGAATTCGGGTGACCCCGACTTTGCACGTCTACATGAGCGATTCGTATGGCCGAAGCGGTGACAGTAATAGCACCGCCGCGGCAGTGGCACGAATGCCTTCACAGGGTAGCGGTACCAACCGGCACGCACCCACTCAGGAAGCTTGTCACAATCGAACGTGACGAAGAGTGTAGGGGTGGGTCTCGAGGCCCCTCCCTGTTTTCTCATCACACGTTCGACCTTGACCGCCCCATGTTCGGCCAGCTCTAGGGTGATGTCCTCAATGGAGTAGTCAACGAGTTCCCTCGCATAAACTACTCCTTTCACAAAGTTCATGGTAGAGTGCGGCGTCACACTCACCGGGGTGCCATGAAGTGTCCGAAGAGCACTTATCTTGGCCGCCTCGGCGGGATTCGCCAGAAGGTTCCCGTCCGAGAAACGAGTTAACTTCGGCTCTCTACCAATTGCACTAGCTAATCCTCTCCCGTAGGCGAATGAGAGGAGTAAGCCTCCTCTCCGGTTAAAGAAGTATGGAGGGTCCCCTGCGCAAGCACAGGGGGGGGGGAACACCTCCATCTTTTCTGTGGAGCTGCACGAGGGCGGCTTCGTTGTTTTAGGGGAAATTAAGGGGAGATGTTTATTTTTTGCATCATTGGGCATGGTGACCCTCTTTGTTTTACGGGACGCAATCGTTCACCACCTCTTGCAGTAGCCCGCACTGCAAGAGGTGCTTACAGGCCCGGCGCCGCCATTCGGGACCACCCCTCCCGCCTGGTGGCCTGGCAGTCCATCGGCATGGCGGCTCCACCGGCGTAAAATTGATAGAATGTGAAGAGGAGACGAAAAGGGAGGGGTTAGGGAACAATGTCCCCTTCCCCCTTAGCCCCGATCCGGGGTGGTTGGCTTGAGAAGAAGGTCAGCATCTACCCTGTGAAATTAGAGGCTGACCAGAGAAAGTTGTGGGAGAGGTTGTATGAAAAGCGACGAGGTAGGGGAGAAATCGGGCTATCTGAAGGAAGGAAGAGAGGCTAAGCTGGGGCCGCACGGAGCGCTGGATCCCGTCAGCACGGCAAATCGCCGCGCCCCTTACGGGAGCCTGGTGATCTGGCAGCTCCACCTTGGGCATGGCATAAAAAAATAGATAGTGAAGTGAGAAAGGTATGGTTGGGGATGAGGCAAGTTGTTAAAGACCCACCATCCCAGACTGGAGCTCAGGGATTAGGGAACATTGTCCCCCCCCCCCCCCGATCCGGGATAGTTGGCTGAAAAGGTCAGCATCTACCCTGTGAAAATACAGGCCGACCAGAGAAAGTTGTGGGAGAGGTTGTAGAGGAGAAATATAGTCTGTCTGAAAGAAGGAGAAGCAGCTAAGCTGGGACTGGACAGGGCGCTGAGTCCCGTCAGCACGGCCTCCAAGGAAAGGAAATCGCCGTCAACAAACTTCGGAATGGCGGGGAATGAGCGCACCAAATAGTTCGCGAGCACTGGGCGACCATACCAGCGTTTGGCTATTCCTCACACCAACTACATAGCATGGATCAGGGCAGACCTCCGGGCTTTTTGGCAAAGAAGATAGGAGATGGCCGAGGCTAACTTAAAGTTACGTGCCATTGTGCCGCGACTGTTCCCATGAACCTACCTCCCCAATGTCGCGACCGCTTCATGTCACTCTATCATCTTCGAATTGGACCGACTCGCAGGACGCAGCTCCATTTGATGGAGCGAATGCCTGAACCTTACGACGACGACTGCATTATTGTCCCCCGGAATGATCCTCACATTCTTGTTCAATTTCACAGTCTTGGTGATCTGCATGATATCGGGATGAGCGGGGTCGCTACCGCTTGTCCCTTGTACTCGGGACGGGTTCATGTACACAGATTTGTGTACTATCTGACTTTATGGAAGAGACTGGCGTCATCCATTATATTTAACTCTCTTTGTGGTAGGTGGCAGGTTCCAGCGCCTGGAAGAGGCGGGCCTTCCCCGACGCCGGAATGTGGTGCTCGCTACATGCTCGTTCCGGAATGGGCACGGGTGGACCGGCTGTCTAGATGAATTGACCATATTTTTCGGCTTACTGGCCAAACATTTTGTAGCATAGCACACGACCGGAACAAGGGCATATAAAATAAGATGGTGCATACAGAACGAAAGTAGGTTAAAAACTCCAAACTCCAAACTGAAGTGGACCAATAGGGATCTACACCCTTTTGCTCCATTTCCAATTGTCTCCCACCGATTGTAAAATGGTTAACCCAGGATAATAAAGTCTCCATTTTGTGTTACCGCATATTTATTACAAATGTTTGAATGGAATGTTTAATACCTCGCAAATAGTTTCATTTTATCCTGGGTTAACCTGAAGAGATTCCAGGATTCACTCTCTGTAAGGTTGATGGCCCCTCTTTTCTTGTAAAATTCTATGGAAGGTTTGTTCCACTCCAGAACAACGAAATCCAACTGAGCGCACTCGTTTCGGAGTCCTATCTGGAAAAGGGACAAATCCTCAAGCAATCAGGTAATAGCTTTTTAAATGTACAACACAAGGTCAGTAGATGGGCCAAAATGTTAGCAAGAGGTTCCTAAAAAGAAGGCAGGCAAAGGTAAATTGTGTAGTACTGGGTGACAGCCCAAAATGTCCCCTTTTTATAATGCTTTAATTTGTTAGCCAATAAAGCTGGAAGGTAGAAATAAGTATCATTACAAAGAATATTTGAAATTTTATTAGCTAACTTAGGTAGCCTAGGCTTACGGTGGACAGTCTATCCCAGCCTAGGATAGCCTATCTATGCAAATATTAAAGTTCTGTTTTAGTCTCTCAAAAATGGCACAATTAGCTCTTAAACGGCGCAGGTTTAATCATGGAATTAAAGAGGGCTCAATAATCAAATCAATTCGTCATTTTCAAGCAAGACACGGTATACAATTAGACAAAAAAAAGCAATCCAAAGAAATTATGTTATGTGTAATGCAAACAGCACAATTATGTTATTTAAATAAAGGAAATTACGGTTGTAAGAAAAGTGAGGACATAAATGAATATTGACAAGGTAAGGACTTTAATTGATGCTGAGACACATTTGAATAGAGATGTATGCGAACTATTCTCAAAAGATATCTTAATTTAAAGCCACACTAAAGTCAATGTCATCAAGAAATCTCAATGCGGGATAAGCAACGATTGTTATTATTATTAATATCTGGAGCAGGGTATACATTTTTAATGGCTCTTAACAGCGAAAAAGAAGAGAATAAGGCCCTATGCTTTCGAACGACAGAGTGAAAAGTGCTAAAAAGATTATGGAGCGGCAGGACATAAAAGGCTACAAGGCCCTAAAGTACAACGAGTGGTAAGGTTAAAACAAAGCAATAAAAGGATTAAAAGAAAAGGGGGTACAAAGGCAATAAACAAATGACGTGCGTTTACTAATATTTACATTTCTAGTTAGTTAAAAAGGTGTTTCTAAAAGCTATAAAAGAGAGAAAAACAGATTGCATTAAAAATCAGAAGAAGGAATTGATGCTAAAAGAGGAAATAATTTTTATTTTTTTTAAGGGGTTATCTAGCGACTGCCTACTTGGGAATAAGTCGCCGCAAACAAACAGCCTAGTTCTAGGCTACTTTAAAATAAAAATTTGAAAACAAAACAACGATAAAAAGGGAAGATAACAATTAAGAAGCAAGCAGTCGTCACAATAGGGCACAGGCGAGCGCTCCACCAAATAGCGATGCGTCACACGAGTGTGTCCGATTCGAAGACTACAGAAAGCGACCTGAAGCCGTCGCGGCATTGAGAACAGTGGCGGCGCAATGGCACGCAACTTTAAGTTCCCTCCGACCGTCTCCCATCTTCTTTGCCAAGCAGTCCGAAGAGCTGCCCGTATTCCTGCCATGTAGTCGGTGTGAGGAAGAGCGAAACGCTGGTCCGGTCGAAGAGTATTCGCGGACTCTTTAGCGGGCTCATTCCCCGCAATTCCTACATGTCCAGAAACCCAGCAGAAGATAATCTCGAAATCCGCCCGGCTCGCCAAAACCGTGGCGTCAAGGATATCGCGAACAAGGGTGGTGTGAGCGCACGAAGCAAGAGCGGAGCGCAACTCACTCAGAATAAACCTGTCGTTGAAGGGTTCTCGGCCCCTGGAGGTAAAGTCCAGCTTGCGGCCTTCCGCGACATCACGACGTGCATTGAATGCTAGGGAGCAGGATCCCGGCTAGACAATGCGGAGAAAGCGGGTGCGAAGGATTACGCCACGGACGCGGGGTCCGAGATTGCGGTCCCATTCTCCTGGAGAACGGGAGGGAGGGGGGGAACCCGGCAAGAACTTGCCACGAATCCTTTTGACTCGCTTCCACACCTCTGCCAGAGGGGTCTTCCCGTTAAGTGAAGACACGTATGCCCGGCCAAGAGCGGCGGGCGTGCTTCGAAATATACCGGATCCTAGCCCTAGCCCGACGAAATTCAGCGACAGTGAAATCGTTCGGGCGGCGCTTATAGCGCATGTAGGCATAAAACTTTTGTTTGAGGGCCGTTTCACACTCGGCCGACCACCATGGGAGTGGTCGGAGTGCAAAACAGCCACACGTTCTGGGAATAGTAGTCAGGCCCGCGGCGATGAGGTTGCCGGAGAAGAACTCAACGGCCTCATCTACCGACATAAACTCCTCGACTGAGATAGAGAATTCAGTCATTTCCTGAAATGCAGGCCAAGCACCACCGAGGTGGGCTCTCAGGCGGCAGTTGCCCTGAAAATGATATTTGAATGGGAAAGTGATCACTACCATGGAGATCATAGACCACCACCCCAATCAAAATCAGGCAGTGCATCCGAAGAGCACAAAGATAGATCAAGGCAAGAAAATGAAGCGGTTCTCGGGCAATGATGCGTAAACTCATCCACATTTACGACACCTATCTCAAGCTCTTCGATCAGATTGGCAAGGACTTGTCCCCTGGGATTTATTGAGTAATTTCCCCTGAGAGAATGCCTGCCGTTCAGATCTCCAAGCAAGCGAAAGGGCATGGCAACCGTGCCACGACGCGGCGGAAGTCCACCGCGTCGAAGTCAGCTGACGGTGGAATGTACGCAGAAATATTATACCTCCTATCCAGGTGAAGCTGCACAGCCACTGCCTGAAAGGAGGTATCTAAAGTGAAAGGAAGAACGGAGAAAAGTGCAGGGTGTAAACCGCGCATCCCCCAACCCGGACATCCACGGGGTTGGGGTCGCAAGATCCTTATACCCCGGGAGGGCGGGCAGGGGGCACGAGCCTAGCATAGCCTCCTGCAGAAAAATAGCTAACGGGAAACTGGACGGGACGGGACGAGACGAGACGAGCCTCCGCAGCTCCTCCCAGTTGGCCGAGTCCACGGCAATTCCATTGAAGGAATATGCCCTCCAGGCCTAACTCGGAGAAGACGCGGGGGCCTTCTTCGAACAGAAGACCCTCACGGGAATGGCCGTACGCTTCCCGGAGGCAGAACCCCGGACGCTGAAGGCGCGGTCGAGAACTTATTGGGGGAGGTTGGGCTCGCCATGCGAGTCTTTTCTTCCCTCCGCCTCGAAACCTTAGGCGGGCGTTGCGGCTTCGGGGGCGTGGGGCCCTCTTTTAGAGGAACCACCTAGTCAAAGCCACTCAGCCCACCACTAGGCGTGGGCGAAGGAGCCGAAGCTCCTTTTTTGCTGTCCTCCTTTCGGGGGAAAGATTTAGGAACCCCAGGAGATGGCCTGGCGACACACTTCAAAGTGGGTTTTTTTACTTTTTTTTATATTTAAGGGGCTATCTGGCGACTGCCGACTTAGGCATAAGTCGCCGTAAACAAACAGCCTAGTTCTAGGCTACTTTAACAAATTGAGCAGGAAACAACAGTAAAAAGAAATAACACTAACAAAACAATACCAAAAACAACAATTAAACCTGGTTAAATGAAAGGAAGAAGCCCGGCCTCCCCCCAAAAGTCAACAAGTCCACAAGTCAATGTGCACGAATCTGTCCCGAGTACAAGGGACAGGCGGTAGCGACCCCGCCCATCTCGGTACCGGGACAGGTATCGTGCGCGAAGATAACCCAGACTGGGACATTCGACAAGAATGTGCCGAACAGTCTGGGGGACGACGCAGTCGTTGCAATAGGGCGCAGGCGAGCGCTCCATGAAATAGCGATGCCGATTCGGAGACGACAAAAAGCAACCTGAAGCCGTCGCGGCATTGGAGGATAGGTCCATGGGAACAGTCGCGGCGCAATGGCACGCAACTTTAAGTTCCGTTCGACCGTCTCCCATCTTCTTTGCCAAGCAGTCCGAAGATCTGCCCGTATTCCTGCCATGTAGTCGGTGTGAGGAAGAGCGAAACGCTGGTACGGTCGCAGAGTCCTCGCGGACTCTTTGGCGCCCTCATTCCCCGCAATTCCTACATGTCCAGGAACCCAGCAGAAGATAATCTCGACATCCGCCCGGCTCGCCAAAACCGTGGCGTCACGGATATCGCGAACCAGGGGATGCGGAGATTCCAATGCCCCGAGAGCACTCACGGAGCTTTAATCTCGCGTAATCTCCCGTACCAAGTGGTGTATTGCCACCAGCTCGGCCGTGAAGACAGACGCAGCGCCTGGTAGAGCCCCGCTGACTTCAAACAGATTTTTTTTTTTTTTTTTTTAAGAGCTCATCTGGCGACTGCCTACATGGGCATTAGTCGCCGTATTAAAACTGGCGTAGTTCTAGGCTACTTTAAAATAAAATTAAACGAAGAAAAAAAAAACAAAAAAAAAAACACCCTAAATGAGGGGAGGGAAAAAAAACAAAAACAAATGCATGAAACAAAACAAAACAAAAAACAAACTCTGCTTAAATAATAGGGAGAAGGCCAGCCTCCCCCAAAAAGTCAATAAGTCCACCAGTCGATGTGCACGCACTCATCCCGAGTACAAGGGACAGGCGGTAGCGACCCCGCCCATCCCGGTACCGTGACAGGTGTCGTGCGCGAAGATCACCCAGACTGGGACATTCGACAAGAATGTGCCGAACAGTCTGGGGGACGACGCAGTCGTTGCAATAGGGCGCAGGCGAGCGCTCCATCAAATAGCGATGCGTCACACGAGTGTGGCCGATTCGGAGACGACAGAAAGCAACCTGAAGCCGCCGCGGCATTGGGGGATAGGTCCATGGGAACAGTCGCGGCGCAATGGCACGCAACTTTAAGTTCCCCTCGACCGTCTCCCATCTTCTTTGCCAAGCAGTCCGAAGAGCTGCCCGTATTCATGCCATGTAGTCAGTGCAAGGAAGAGCGAAACGCTGGTCCGGTCGCAGAGTCCTCGCGGACTCTTTGGCGCGCTCATTCCCCGCAATTCCTACATGTCCAGGAACCCAGCAGAAGATAATCTCGACATCTGCCCGGCTCGCCAAAACCGTGGCGTCACGGATTTCGCGAACCAGGGGATGCGGAGATTCCAATGCCCCGAGAGCACTCAGGGCGCTTTGTGAGTCGCTATAGATCACAATCCGGTCTCCGAACCGGGCACGTCGCGTAATCTCCCGTACCGAGTGGTGTATTGCCACCAGCTCGGCCGTTAAGACAGACGCAGCGCCTGGTAGAGCCCCGCTAACTTCAAACAGAGGGGATACGGCGTGGAAGCCGACCCCCTCTTGGGACTTGGAGCCATCCGTATACACTGGCACGGTACCAGCGTGACACGATGTGTGCTCCAAAAAGGTCGAACGCAATACTCCCGGCGCAGTACAAGCTTTGGGAGCAGAGGCGTGGCGACAAATAGCCAAATGTGGTACCCTCCAGGGTGGCGTCCTGGGCAGAACCAGGGGCACCACCGGCCCGAGAGCTATATCTACCTCTCGAAGGAGTTTCCTGGCCCTAAACCCAAAAGGCTTAGGGTATGACTGGCGTCTCTCGGCGGCATAGGCACCATCGAGATCAGCTGCGGATGCAGTGAGAGCTGTTGGCGACTGAGGGAGGCGCCGGGATCGCGCATACAGGCGAGTGATGCACTGCACGCGGCGCAGAGCGAGTGGCATCTCCCGAAACATCGACGAACAGGCTATCAATGGGGGGAAGTGCGGAAGGCACCGGTCGCAAGGCGAAGGCCGGTGTGATGGATCGAATCCACCTTCCGCAATAAACGCTCGGCTGCGGATGCATAAAACTCGCATCCGTAGTCGAGCTTCGAGCGAACAAAGGATCAATAAAAAAGTAAGGCGGTAGCCCTATCAGCGCCCCAAGCGCTGGACGTCACGGAACGGAGAATGTCCATGGCGCGGGTACAAGAGACCCTAAGGCTGCGAATATGAGCCTCCAAGGTGAGGCGTCGGTCGAATACAAGACCAAGGAAACGGTGCGACTCAACCACATCCAGGCGCACCCCATTAAGAAACAAATCTGGGTCGGGGTGAAGCCGTGGATGGCGGCAGAAGTGCACCACCTTAGTCTTGGCCAAAAAAAACCGAAACCTGTGCGCTTCGGCATAGCGAGAGACGCGGTTCAATGCCTGTTGGAGTCGACGCTCCAGAGTTGGCATCTGGGCCGCGCCAAAAGAGATCGAAAGGTCGTCCACGTAGAGCGTAGCGAGAACATCTTCCGGCAGCACCGAGGTGATGCCGTTGATGCTCAGGGCAAAGAGTGTGACAATGAGGACACTTCCCTGCGGGACACCCTCTTCCTGCTCCTTTGGGCCGGAGAGGGCTCCCCCCACCCGTACGCGGAATCGTCGATCTCGCAAAAATTCACATATAAACATTGGGAGGCGTCCCCTCGCCCCCATCGTGTGGAGAGTCTCCATGATACCGTATCGCCATGCGGTATCATAGGCCTTCTCCAGATCAAAAAACACCGTGGCGTAGTGCTGTCTACGAAGGAAAGCATCGCAGACGGCATTTTCCAGTCGGAGCAGAGCATCCGACGTGGAGTGGAACTTACGGAAGCCGCACTGTGCAGAAGACAGATGGCCTTCGCTGTCCAGGAAATAGGCTAATCTAACATTTACCAATTTCTCCATCAACTTGCACACGCAAGAGGTTAGAGATATTGGGCGGAAACCGGTCGGAGTAGAGTGATCTCTCCCCCGCTTGCGAAAAGGGAGCACAGTAGCGATTCGCCAAGAGTCTGGGAGGAGACCTTCCACCCAGATCCTGTTGAACAAATCTAACAGAAAGGCCATGTCTCGCTCACCCAGGTGTCGAAGCGTGGCGTACGGAACATCGTCCGGACCATGGGCGGTGTCCGCGCACGAAGCGAGAGCGGAACGCAACTCACTCACAGTAAACTTGTCGTTGAAGGGTTCTCCGCCTCTGGAGGTAAAGTCCAGCCGGCGGCCTTCCGCGACATCACGACGTGCATTGAATGCTGGCGGAGCAGCATCACGGCTAGAGAATGCGGAAAAAGCGGTCGCTAAGGATTCCGCCACGGACGCGGGGTCCGAGATTGCGGTCCCATTCTCCTGGAGAACGGGAGGGAGGTCCTGCGAGAACTTGCCCCGAATCCTTTTGACTCGCTTCCAAACATCAGCTAAAGGGGTCTTCCCGTTAAGTGAAGACACGTATGCCCGCCAAGAAGAGCGGCGGGCGTGCTTCGAAATATACCGGAACCTAGCCCTAGCCCGACGAAATTCAGCGACAGTGAAATCGTTCAGGCGGCGCTTATAGCGCATGTAGGCATAACGCTTCTGTTTGAGGGCCGTCTCACACTCGGCCGACCACCATGGGAGTGGTCGGCGTGCAAAACGGCCAGACGTCCTAGGAATAGTAGTCAGGCCCACGGCGATGAGGTTGCCGGAGAAGAACTCAACGGCCTCATCTACCGACCTAAACTCCTCGACTGAGATAGAGAATTCAGTCATTTCCTGAAATGCAGGCCACCGCGCCCGTGCCAAGCACCACCGAGGTGGTCTCTCAGGCGGCAGTTGCCCTGAAAATGATATTTGAATGGGAAAGTGATCACTACCATGGAGGTCATTGACCACCCCCCAATCAAAATCAAGCTGTGCATCCGAAGAGCACAAAGATAGGTCAAGGCAAGAAAATGAAGCGGTTCTCGGACAGTGATGCGTAAACTCATCCACGTTTAGGACACCCATCTCAAGCTCTTCGATCAGATCGGCAAGGACTTGTCCCCTGGGATTTATGGTGTAATCTCCCCAGAGAGGATGCCTGCCGTTCAGATCTCCAAGCAAGAGATAGGGCCTAGGCAACCGTGCCACGACGCGGCGGAAGTCCCCCGCGTCGAAGTCAGCTGACGGTGGAATGTACGCAGAAATGATAGTATACCTCCTATCCAGGTGCAGCTGCACAGCCACTGCCTGTAAGGAGGTATCTAAAGAGAAAGGAAGAACGGAGACATCATGCCGGGTGTAAACCGCGCATCCCCCAGCCCGGCCGTCCCGCGGTGGTGGGGTTGCAAGACCCTTATACCCCGGGAGGGCAGGCAGTGGGCACGCGCCTAGCATGGTCTCCTGCAAAAAAATAGCTAACGGGGAACGGGACGAGGCGAGCCTCCGCAGCTCCTCCCAGTTGGCCCGGAGTCCACGGCAATTCCATTGAAGGAATATGCCCTCCAGGCCTAGCTCGGAGGAGACGCGGGGGCCCTCCTCGAATTGAAGACCCTCACGGGAATGGCCGTACGCTTCCCGGGGGCAGAACCCCGGGCGCTGTTGGCCGGACAAAGCGCTGGAGGCGCTGTCGCCTTCGAGGACTTATTGGGGGAGGTTGACCTCGCCATGCGAGTCTTTTCCTCCCTCCGCCTCGAAACCTTAGGCGGGCGCTGCGGCTTCGGAGGCGGGGGGCCCTCTTTTCGAGGAACCACCGTCTCCGAGCCACTCGCTCCACCTCGGGGCGTGGGCGAAGGAGCCGAAGCTCCTTTGTTGCTGTCCTCCTTTCGGGGGACAGCTTTAGGAACCCCCGAAGATGGCCTAGCGACCATCTTCAGGGGTGTTGCCTCCTGTGAGTCTAACGACTCGGTGGAGGCGCGTGGCCGTTTCGCCTTACGGGAAA
This sequence comes from Ceratothoa steindachneri, assembly GCA_963969495.1. NCBI lineage: Eukaryota > Metazoa > Arthropoda > Malacostraca > Isopoda > Cymothoidae > Ceratothoa > Ceratothoa steindachneri. The sequence goes on from OZ018317.1 coordinate 166,196,679, forward strand.
CGGTCACGCTGGGGGAAGAGGGGGGAGCCCTGGTTTTAGCCGGGGGTGGGTGTGAACCCTTTTTGCCGCCAGCCCTACCAGGGGAGCGCCCGGGTGTAGTAGAGCCCGCAGAAGGGCTCCGAATGGGCGCGGAAACAACCGTGCTCGTTGGCCTGGATGGGCCAGGAGCAGAGGGTGCCTTTCGAACTACTGAGGCATATGACGTTCCAGGCAGAGCTGGGCGCGCCAGGACCAAGTCCTTAGCCTCGCGGAATGAGAGTCTATCCTGGGCCTGAACGGCCAGGATTTCTTTCTCCAGGAGATATGCACCACATTGCTTCGAAGAAGCAGGGTGCGGCTCTCCGCAATTGACACACTTGGCCACACACGATTTGGACTTATCGTGTGCGACCTTGGAGCAATTTACACAGACTTCGGGTGACCCCGACTTTGCACGTCTACATGAGCGATTCGTATGGCCGAAGCGGTGACAGTAATAGCACCGCCGCGGCAGTGGCACGAATGCCTTCACGCGGTAGCGGTACCAACCGGCACGCACCGACTCAGGGAGCTTGTCACAGTCGAACGTGACGAAGAGTGTAGGGGTGGGTCTCGAAGCCCCTCCCTGATTTCTCATCACACGTTCGACCTTGACCGCCCCATGGTCGGCCAGCTCTAGGGTGATGTCCTCAATGGAGTAGTCAACGAGTTCCCTCGCATAAACTACTCCTTTCACAAAGTTCATGGTAGAGTGCGGCGTCACACTCACCGGGGTGCCATGAAGTGTCCGAAGAGCACTTATCTTGGCCGCCTCGGCGGGATTCGCCGCATTCGCCAGAAGGCTGCCGTCCGAGAAACGGGTCACCTTCGGCTCTCTACCAATTGCACTAGCTAATCCTCTCCTCTGATGGATCATGTTGCCCTTAGACAACATGGTGCCATCAGTGGAGCGAATAACGAGGAAGCGTTTGAAGCCAGCGGGCTCGAAAACGCCAGGTAACCTCTGAATGAGGGGCCCCGATGTCATCGAGGCTCCGCCCTGTGCATTCTTCGTCTTAGTCTTGGTCAGGAGCTCCGCACACGAGGGGGTAGAGGGGCCGGATTTGCCGATCTTGGCTTGGTCGCCTACCAAAGTGGCAGCAGACCCATCCGTCCCCGCAGCCCCCGCGGATGGAGAGGAGCCCCGAGTCTTTTTCGTCTATCTTGTCTTTTTCTTCTTTTTAGGAGAGGAGGGCGGGGAATGAACCCGCTTCTCACCCCCGCCGGTAGAAGCCCCCAGGCCAGATGGACCGGCCTCAGCCAGGTCCTTCTCTGAAATGGAGAAGGTCCCGGTGGGCGCAGGGGATTCATCCGGAGGGGATCCCTCCCCTCCTTGTCCTGCCTGAGAATCCACAGCCGTTTGATGAGGACCTTGCATAGGGGCGGATTCGGGTTCGGTGCTTGGCGCCAAGCCCGGATTCCCCCCCATGGAAGGCCCTACCGTCTGAGGCTGGTTTTCCTCAAGGACCATGTCTATCACAGGAGGGGCCTCCAGTTGGCCATCCCCTCCCAGGACATCGCAGGTCCCCTTGGCAGCGTCATAAGTCTTTAGTGGGGAGGCACAGGCCTTGACCCCGGCAAGGTTTAATATTTTTGCCAGCAGGTCTTTTGAGGGAAGCGACCGAAGGGGCCTGGCTTCCCTCTCCCCCCTAAGGGGGTTTGCCCTACCGAGCCGCTTGTACGAGGGGCGGTCGGCAATGGGCTGCCTGCTGGCTTTCTTGGCAGTCCCCTTAGAAAGCATAGGAGGGACTGCCGCTGGAGATAGGGAGGTGCCCGAAAGCACCTCCAGAGAAGGGGGTGAGGGGGAGTCCCCTACACCCGTAGGCGTAGGAGAGGAGTAAGCCTCCTCTCCGGTTAAAGAGGTATGGAGGGTCCCCTGCGCAAGCACAGAGGGGGGGACCTCCATCTTTTCTGTGGAGCTGCACGAGGGCGGCTCCGTTGTTGTTATAGGGGGAATTAAGGGGAGATGTTTTTTTGTTTCATCATTGGGCATGGTGACCCTCTTTGTTTTACGGGACGCAATCGCTCACCACCTCTTGCAGTAGCCCGCACTGCAAGAGGTGCTTACAGGCCCGGCAGAGCCAGGCGCCGCCATTTGGGACCACCCCTCCCGCCTGGTGGCCTGGCAGTCCTTCGGCATGGCGGCTCCACCTTGAACACGGCGTAAAACGGATAGATTTTGAAGACGAGAGGAAAAGGGATGTGAGGAAGGTATGGGTGGGGATGAAGCAGGTTGTTAAAAGCCAACCACCCCAGACCGGAGCTCAGGGGTTAGGGGACATTGTCCCCTCCCCCCTCAGCCCCGATCCGGGACGATTGGCTGAGAAGAAGGTCAGCTTCTACCCTGTGAAATTAGAGGCTGACCAGAGAAAGTTGTGGGAGAGGTTGTATGAAAAGCGACGAGGTAGGATAGGAATACAGGCTATCTGAAGGAAGGAAGAGAGGCTAAGCTGGGGCCGGACGGGGCGCTGGATCCCGTCAGCACGGCGGCCAAGATGGCAAATCGCCGTCTTGGCCAAAGAAAATCGAAACCTGTGCGCTTCGGCATAGCGAGAGACGCGGTTCAATCCGTTGGTGTCGACATCTGGGCCGCGCCAAAAGAGATCGAAAGGTCATCCACGTAGAGCGTAGCGAGAACATCTTCCGGCAGCACCGAGGTGATGCCGTTGATGCTCAGGGCAAAGAGTGTGACACTGAGGACACTTCCCTGCGGGACACACTCTTCCTGTTCCTTTGGGCCGTGAGGGCTCCCCCCACACGTACGCGAAATCGACGATCTCGCAAAAATTCAGATATAAACATTGGAAGGCCTCCCCTCGCCCCCATGGTGTGGAGAGTCTCCATGATACCGTATCGCCATGCGGTATGATAGGCCTTCTCCAGATCGAAAAACACCGTGGCGTAGTGCTGTCTACGAAGGAAAGCCTCGCAGACGGCATTTTCCAGTCGGAGCAGAGCATCCGACGTGGAGTAGAACTTGCGGAAGCCGCACTGTGCGGAAGACAGATGGCCTCCGCTGTACAGGAAAAAGGCTAATCTAACATTTACCAATTTCTCCATCAACTTGCACGCGCAAGAGGTTAGAGAAATTGGGCGGAAACCGGTCGGAGTAGAGTGATCTCTCCCCGGTTTGCGAAAGGCGAGCACAGTAGGGATTCGCAAGGAGTCTGGGAGAATTCCTTCCACCCAGATCCGGCTGAACAAATCTATCAGAAAGGCCATGCCTCGCTCACCCAGGTGTCGAAGCATGGCGTACGGGACATCGTCCGGACCATGGGCGGTGTCCGCGCACGAAGCGAGAGCGGAACGCAACTCACTCACAGTAAACTTGTCGTTGAAGGGTTCTCCGCCTCTGGAGGTAAAGTCCAGCCGGCTGCCTTCCGCGACATCACGACGTGCATTGAATGCTGGCGGAACAGCATCCCGGCATAGAGAATGCGGAGAAAGCAGTCGCTAAGGATTCCGCCACGGACGCGGGGTCCGAGATTGCGGTCCCATTCTCCTGGAGAACGGGAGGGGAGTCCTGCGAGAACTTGCCCCGAATCCTTTTGACTCGCTTCCACACCTCAGCTAAAGGGGTCTTCCCGTTAAGTGAAGACACGTATAACGCCGAGAAAAGCGGCGGGCGTGCTTCGAAATATACCGGAACCTAGCCCTAGCCCCCCGACGAAATTCACCGACAGTGAAATGGTTCGGGCGGCTCTTATAGCGCATGTAGGCACAAAGCTTCTGTTTGAGGGCCGTCTCACATTCGGCTGACCACCATGGGAGTGGTCGGCGTGCAAAACGGCCAGACGTCCTAGGAATAGTAGTCAGGCCCACGGCGATGAGGTTGCCAGGGAAGAACTCAATGGCCTCATCTACCGACCTAAACTCCTGGATTGAGATAGAGAATTCAGTTATTTCCTGAAATGCAGGCCACCGCACCTGCGGCAAGCACCACCGAGGTGGTCTCTCAGGCAGCAGTTGCCCTGAAAATGATATTTGAATGGAAAAGTGATCACTACCATGGAGGTCATCGACCACCCCCCAATCAAAATCAGGCTGTGCATCCGAAGAGCACAAAGATAGGTCAAGGCAAGAAAATTAAGCGGGTCTCGGACAGTGATGCGTAAACTCATCCACATTTAGGACACCCATCTCAAGCTTTTGGATCAGATCGGCAAGGACTTGTCCCCTGGAATTTATAGATTTTTTTTTTTTTTTTTTTAAGAGCTCATCTGGCGACTGCCTACTTGGGCATTAGTCGCCGTATTAAAACTGGCCTAGTTCTAGGCTACTTTAAAATGAAATTAAAGAGAGAAAAAAACAAAAAAAAAACAACACCCCAAAAGGGGGAAAGGAAGCAAGCTGGTGCGTCGGGGAGAGGTCCCCCCGGCGCAGGAGCGTGCAACTAAAGAAAAAAACAAACAAACAAAAAACAAAAAATGCAAAAAAACAACAAAAAACAAAACAAACAAACCTTGCTTAAATAATAGGGAGAAGGCCGGCCTCCCCCAAGAAGTCAACAAGTCCACAAGTCAGTGTGCACGAATCTGTCCCGAGCACAAGGGACAGGCGGTAGCGACTCCGCCCATCCCGATACTGGGACAGGTATCGTGCGCGAAGATCACCCAGACTGGGACATTCGACAAGAATGTGCCGAACAGTCTGGGGGACGACGCAGTCGATGCAATAGGGCGCAGGCGAGCGCTCCATCAGATAGCGATGCGTCACACGAGTGTGTCCGATTCGGAGACGACAGAAAGCAACCTGAAGCCGCCGCGGCATTGGAGGATAGGTCCATGGGAACAGTCGCGGCGCAATGGCACGCAACTTTAAGTTCCCCTCGACCGTCTCCCATCTTCTTTGCCAAGCAGTCCGAAGAGCTGCCCGTATTCCTGCCATGTAGTCGGTGTGAGGAAGAGCGAAACGCTGGTCCGGTCGCAGAGTCCTCGCGGACTCTTTGGCGCCCTCATCAGCGCGCTCATTCCCCGTAATTCCTACATGGCCAGGAACCCAGCAGAAGATAATCTCGACATCTGCCCGGCTCGCCAAAACCGTGGCGTCACGGATATCGTGAACCAGGGGATGCGGAGATTCCAATGCCCCGAGAGCACTCAGGGCGCTTTGTGAGTCGCTATAGATCACAATCCGGTCTCCGAACCGGGCACGTCGCGTAATCTCCCGTACCGAGTGGTGTATTGCCACCAGCTCGGCCGTGAAGACAGACGCAGCGCCTGGTAGAGCCCCGCTGACTTCAAACAGAGGGGATACGGCGTGGAAGCCGACCCCCTCTTGGGACTTGGAGCCATCCGTATACACTGGCACGGTACCAGCGTGACACGATGTGTGCTCCAAAAAGGTCGAACGCAATACTCCCGGCGCAGTACAAGCTTTGGGAGCAGAGGCGTGGCGACAAATAGCCAAATGTGGTACCCTCCAGGGTGGCGTCCTGGGAAGAACCAGGGGCGCCACCGGCCCGAGAGCTATATCTACCTCTCGAAGGAGTTTCCTGGCCCTAAACCCAAAGGGCTTAGGGTATGACTGGCGTCTCTCGGCGGCATAGGCACCATCGAGATCAGCTGCGGATGCAGTGAGAGCTGTTGGCGACTGAGGGAGGCGCCGGGATCGCGCATACAGGCGAGTGATGCACTGCACGCGGCGCAGAGCGAGTGGCATCTCCCCAGCATCGACCAACAGGCTCTCAATGGGGGAAGTGCGGAAGGCACCGGTCGCAAGGTGAAGGCCGGTGTGGTGGATTGAATCCACCTTCCGCAATAAACGCTCGGCTGCGGATGCTTTAAACTCGCATCCGTAGTCGAGCTTCGAGCGAACAAAGGATCAATAAAAAAGTAAGGCGGTAGCCCTATCAGCGCCCCAAGCGCTGAACGTCACGGAACGGAGAATGTCCATGGGGCGGGTACAAGAGACCCTAAGGCTGCGAATATGAGCCTCCCAGGTGAGGCGTCGGTCGAATACAAGACCAAGGAAACGGTGCGACTCAACCACATCCAGGCGCACCCCATTAAGAAACAAATCTGGGTCGGGGTGAAGCCGTGGATGGCGGCAGAAGTGCACCACCTTAGTCTTGGCCAAAGAAAACCGAAACCTGTGCGCTTTGGCATAGCAAGAGACGCGGTTCAATGCCTGTTGGAGTCGGCGCTCCAGAGTTGGCATCTGGGCCGCGCCAAAAGAGATCGAAAGGTCGTCCACGTAGAGCGTAGCGAGAACATCTTCCGGCAGCACCGAGGTGATGCCGTTGATGCTCAGGGCAAAGAGTGTGACACTGAGGACACTTCCCTGCGGGACACCCTCTTCCTGCTCCTTTGGGCCGGAGAGGGCTCCCCCCACCCGTACGCGGAATCGACGATCTCGCAAAAATTCAGATATAAACATTGGGAGGCGTCCCCTCGCCCCCATCGTGTGGAGAGTCTCCATGATACCGTATCGCCATGCGGTATCATAGGCTTTCTCCAGATCAAAAAACACCGTGGCGTAGTGCTGTCTACGAAGGAAAGCCTCGCAGACGGCATTTTCCAGTCGGAGCAGAGCATCCGACGTGGAGTGGAACTTACGGAAGCCGCACTGTGCAGAAGACAGATGGCCTCCGCTGTCCAGGAAATAGGCTAATCTAACATTTACCAATTTCTCCATCAACTTGCACACGCAAGAGGTTAGAGAGATTGGGCAGAAACCGGTCGGAGTAGAGTGATCTCTTCCCGGCTTGCGAAAGGCGAGCACAGTAGCGATTCGCCAGGAGTCTGGGAGGAGACCTTCCACCCAGATCCTGTTGAACAAATCTAATAGAAAGGCCATGCCTCGCTCACCCAGGTGTCGAAGCATGGCGTACGGGACATCGTCCGGACCATGGGCGGTGTCCGCGCACGAAGCGAGAGCGGAACGCAACTCACTCACAGTAAACTTGTCGTTGAAGGGTTCTCCGCCTCTGGAGGTAAAGTCCAGCCGGCGGCCTTCCGCGACATCACGACGTGCATTGAATGCTGGCGGAGCAGCATCACGGCTAGAGAATGCGGAAAAAGCGGTCGCTAAGGATTCCGCCACGGACGCGGGGTCCGAGATTGCGGTCCCATTCTCCTGGAGAACGGGAGGGGGGTCCTGCGAGAACTTGCCCCGAATCCTTTTGACTCGCTTCCACACCTCAGCTAAAGGGGTCTTCCCGTTAAGTGAAGACACGTATGCCCGCCAAGAAGAGCGGCGGGCGTGCTTCGAAATATACCGGAACCTAGCCCTAGCCCGACGAAATTCAGCGACGGTGAAATCGTTCGGGCGGCGCTTATAGCGCATGTAGGCATAACGCTTCTGTTTGAGGGCCGTCTCACACTCGGCCGACCACCATGGGAGTGGTCGGCGTGCAAAACGGCCAGACGTCCTAGGAATAGTAGTCAGGCCCACGGCGATGAGGTTGCCGGAGAAGAACTCGACGGCCTCATCTACCGACCTAAACTCCTTGACTGAGATAGAGAATTCAGTCATTTCCTGAAATGCAGGCCACCGCGCCCGCGCCAAGCACCACCGAGGTGGTCTCTCAGGCGGCAGTTGCCCTGAAAATGATATTTGAATGGGAAAGTGATCACTACCATGGAGGTCATCGACCACCCCCCAATCAAAATCAGGCTGTGCATCCGAAGAGCACAAAGATAGGTCAAGGCAAGAAAATGAAGCGGTTCTCGGACAGTGATGCGTAAACTCATCCACGTTTAGGACACCCATCTCAAGCTCTTCGATCAGATCGGCAAGGACTTGTCCCCTGGGATTTATGGTGTAATCTCCCCAGAGAGGATGCCTGCCGTTCAGATCTCCAAGCAAGAGATAGGGCCTCGGCAACCGTGCCACGACGCGGCGAAAGTCCCCCACGTCGAAGTCAGCTGACGGTGGAATGTACGCAGAAATGATAGTATACCTCCTATCCAGGTGCAGCTGCACAGCCACTGCCTGAAAGGAGGTATCTAAAGAGAAAGGAAGAACGGAGACATCATGCCGGGTGTAAACCGCGCATCCCCCAGCCCGGCCGTCCCGCGGTGGTTGGGTCGCAAGACCCTTATACCCCGGGAGGGCAGGCAGGGGGCACGCGCCTAGCATGGTCTCCTGCAAAAAAATAGCTAACGGGGAACGGGATGAGGCGAGCCTCCGCAGCTCCTCCCAGTTGGCCCGGAGTCCACGGCAATTCCATTGAAGGAATATGCCCTCCAGGCCTAGCTCGGAGGAGACGCGGGGGCCCTCCTCGAATTGAAGACCCTCACGGGAATGGCCGTACGCTTCCCGGGGGCAGAACCCCGGGCGCTGTTGGCCGGACAAAGCGCTGAAGGCGCTGTCGCCTTCGAGGACTTATTGGGGGAGGTTGGGCTCGCCATGCGAGTCTTTTCCTCCCTCCGCCTCGAAACTTTAGGCGGGCGTTGCGGCTTCGGAGGCGGGGGGCCCTCTTTTCGAGGAACCACCGTCTCCGAGCCACTCGCTCCACCTCGGGGCGTGGGCAAAGGGGCCGAAGCTCCTTTGTTGCTGTCCTCCTTTCGGGGAACAGCTTTAGGAACCCCGGAAGATGGCCTAGCGACCATCTTCAGGGGTGTTGCCTCCTGTGAGTCTAACGACTCGGTGGAGGCGCGTGGCCGTTTCGCTTTACGCGAAACGGTCACGCTGGGGGAAGAGGGGGGAGCCCTGGTTTTAGCCGGGGCAGGGTATGAACCCTTTTTGCCGCCAGCTTTACCAGGGGAGCGCCCAGGTTGGGTAGAGCCCACAGAAGGGCTCCGAATGGGCGCGGAAACAACCGTGCTCGTTGGCCTGGATGGGCCAGGAGCAGAGGGTGCCTTTCTAACTATTGAGGCATATGACGTCCCAGGCAGAGCCGGGCGCGCCAGGACCAAGTCCTTTGCCTCGCGGAATGAGAGTCGATCCTGGGCCTGAACGGCCAGGATTTCTTTCTCAAGGAGATATGCACCACATTGCTTCGAAGAAGCAGGGTGCGGCTCTCCGCAATTGACACACTTGGCCACACACGATTTGGACTTATCGTGTGCGACCTTGGAGCAATTTACACAGACTTCGGGTGACCCCGATTTTGCACGTCTACATGATCGATTCGTATGGCCGAAGCGGTGGCAGTAATAGCACCGCCGCGGCAGTGGCACGAATGCCTTCACGCGGTAGCGGTACCAACCGGCACGCACCGACTCAGGGAGCTTGTCACAGTCGAACGTGACGAAGAGTGTAGGGGTGGGTCTCGAGGCCCCTCCCTGTTTTCTCATCACACGTTCGACCTTGACCGCCCCATGGTCGGCCAGCTCTAGGGTGATGTCCTCAATGGAGTAGTCAACGAGTTCCCTCGCATAAACTACTCCTTTCACAAAGTTCATGGTAGAGTGCGGCGTCACACTCACCGGGGTGCCATGAAGTGTCCGAAGAGCACTTATCTTGGCCGCCTCGGCGGGATTCGCCGCATTCGCCAGAAGGCTCCCGTCCGAGAAACGGGTTACCTTCGGCTCTCTACCAATTGCACTAGCTAATCCTCTCCTCTGATGGATCATGTTGCCCTTGGACAACATGGTGCCATCAGTGGAGCGAATAACGAGGAAGCGCTTGAAGCCAGCGGGCTCGAAAACGCCAGGTAACCTCTGAATCAGGGGCCCCGATGTCATCGAGGCTCCGCCCTGTGCATTCTTGGTCTTAGTCGTAGTCATGGGCTCCGCACACGAAGGGGGTAGAGGGGCCGGATGTGCCGATCTTGGCTTGGTCGCCTACCAAAGTGGCAGCAGACCCATCCGTCCCCGCAGCCCCCGCGGATGGAGAGGAGCCCCGAGTCTTCTTCGTCTTTTGAGTCTTTTTAGTCTTTTTCTTTTTAGGAGAGGAGGGCGGGGAATGAACCCGCTTTTCACCTCCGCCGGCAGAAGTCCCCAGGCCAGATGGACCAGCCTCAGCCAGGTCCCTCTCCGAAATGGAGAAGGTCCTGGTTGTCGTAGGGGCACCTGTCGGAGGAGATCCCTCCCCTCCTTCTACTGCCTCGGAGCCCTCAGCCATTTGAGGAGGACCTTGCATAGGGGCGGATTCGGGTTCGGTGCTTGCCGCCGAGCCCGAATTCCCCCCCATGGAAGGCCCTACCGTCTGGGGCTGGGTCTCCTCAAGGACCATGTCTATCACAGGAGGGGCCTCCAGTTGGCCATCCCCTCCCAGGACATCGCAGGTCCCCTTGGCAGTATTGTCACTAGTCAGGTGGTGTGGGGAGGCACAGGCCTTGACCCCAGCAAGGTTCAAAATTCTTGCCAGCAGGTCTTTTGAGGGAAGCGACCGAAGGGGCCTGGCTTCCCTCTCCCCCCTAAGGGGGTTTGCCCTACCGAGCCGCTTGCACGAGGGGCGGTCGGCAATGGGCTGCCTGCTGGCTTTCTTGGCAGTCCCCTTAGAAAGCAAAGGAGGGACTGCCGCTGGAGATAGGGAGGTGCCCGAAAGCACCTCCAGAGAAGGGGGTGAGGGGGAGTCCCCTACACCCGTAGGCGTAGGAGAGGAGTAAGCCTCCTCTCCGGTTAAAGAATTATGGAGGGTCCCTTGCGCAAGCACAAGGGGGAGGACCTCCATTTTCTCGGTGGAGCTGCCCGAGGGCGGCTCCGTAGATGTTTTTGGGGAAGTTGGGGGTTGGGGTTTTTGTTTTTTTTCATACATGGGCATGGTGACCCTCTTTTGATTACGGGACGCAATAGCTCATCACCTCTCGCAGTTGCCCGCACTGCGAGAGGTGCTTACAAGCCCGGCAGAGCCAGGCGCCGCCATTCGGGACCACCCCTCCCGCCTGGTGGCCTGGCAGTCCTTCGGCATGGCGGCTCCACCTTGGACACGGCGTAAAAAATATAGGTTGTGAAGAGGAGAGGAAAAGGGATGTGAGGAAGATGTGGGTGGGGATGAAGCAGGTTGTTAAAAAAAACCCATCCCGAACCGGAGCTGAGGGGTTAGGGAACAATGTCCCCTCCCCCCCTCAGCCCCGATCCGGGGTGGTTGGCTTGAGAAGAAGGTCAGCATTCTACCCTGTGAAATTAGAGGCTGACCAGAGAAAGTTGTGGGAGAGGTTGTATGAAAAGCGACGAGGTAGGGGAGAAATCGGGCTATCTGAAGGAAGGAAGAGAGGCTAAGCTGGGGCCGGACGGAGCGCTGGATCCCGTCAGCACGGCGGCCAGGATGGCAAATCGCCGCGCCCCTTACGGGGGTGAAGCCGTGGATGGCGGCAGAAGTGCACCACCTTAGTCTTGGCCAAAGAAAACCGAAACCTGTGCGCTTCGGCATAGTGAGAGACGCGGTTCAATGCCTGTTGGAGTCGACGCTCCAGAGTTGGCATCTGGGCCGCGCCAAAAGAGATCGAAAGGTCGTCCACGTAGAGCGTAGCGAGAACATCTTCCGGCAGCACCGAGGTGATGCCGTTGATGCTCAGGGCAAAGAGTGTGACACTGAGGACACTTCCCTGCGGGACACCCTCTTCCTGCTCCTTTGGGCCGGAGAGGGCTCCCCCCACCCGTACGCGGAATCGACGATCTCGCAAAAATTCAGATATAAAAATTGGGAGGCGTCCCCTCGCCCCCATCGTGTGGAGAGTCTCCATGATACCGTATCGCCATGCGGTATCATAGGCCTTCTCCAGATCAAAAAACACCGTGGCGTAGTGCTGTCTACGAAGGAAAGCCTCGCAGACGGCACTTTCCAGTCGGAGCAGAGCATCCGACGTGGAGTGGAACTTACGGAAGCCGCACTGTGCAGAAGACAGATGGCCTCCGCTGTCCAGGAAATAGGCTAATCTAACATTTACCAATTTCTCCATCAACTTGCACACGCAAGAGGTTAGAGAGATTGGGCGGAAACGGGTCGGAGTAGAGTGATCTCTCCCCGGCTTGCGAAAGGCGAGCACAGTAGCGATTCGCCAGGAGTCTGGGAGAAGACCTTCCACCCAGATCCTGTTGAACAGATCTAACAGAAAGGCCATGCCTCGATCACCCAGGTGTCGAAGCATGGCGTACGGGACATCGTCCGGACCATGGGCGGTGTCCGCGCACGAAGCGAGAGCGGAACGCAACTCACTCACAGTAAACTTGTCGTTGAAGGGTTCTCCGCCTCTGGAGGTAAAGTCCAGCCGGCGGCCTTCCGCGACATCACGACGTGCATTGAATGCTGGCGGAGCAGCATCACGGCTAGAGAATGCAGAGAAAGCGGTCGCTAAGGATTCCGCCACGGACGCGGGGTCCGAGATTGCGGTCCCATTCTCCTGGAGAACGGGAGGGGGGTCCTGCGAGAACTTGCCCCGAATCCTTTTGACTCGCTTCCACACCTCAGCTAAAGGGGTCTTCCCGTTAAGTGAAGACACATATGCCCGCCAAGAAGAGCGGCGGGCGTGCTTCGAAATATACCGGAACCTAGCCCTAGCCCGACGAAATTCAGCGACAGTGAAATCGTTCGGGCGGCGCTTATAGCGCATGTAGGCATAACGCTTCTGTTTGAGGGCCGTCTCACACTCGGCCGACCACCATGGGAGTGGTCGGCGTGCAAAACAGCCAGACGTCCTAGGAATAGTAGTCAGGCCCACGGCGATGAGGTTGCCGGAGAAGAACTCAACGGCCTCATCTACCGACCTAAACTCCTCGACTGAGATAGAGAATTCAGTCATTTCCTGAAATGCAGGCCACCGCGCCCGTGCCAAGCACCACCGAGGTGGTCTCTCAGGCGGCAGTTGCCCTGAAAATGATATTTGAATGGGAAAGTGATCACTACCATGGAGGTCATCGACCACCCCCAATCAAAATCAAGCTGTGCATCCAAAGAGCACAAAGATAGGTCAAGGCAAGAAAATGAAGCGGTTCTCGGACAGTGATGCGTAAACTCATCTACATTTAGGACACCCATCTCAAGCTCTTCGATCAGATCGGCAAGGACTTGTCCCCTGGGATTTATGGTGTAATCTCCCCAGAGAGGATGCCTGCCGTTCAGATCTCCAAGCAAGAGATAGGGCCTCGGCAACCGTGCCACGACGCGGCGGAAGTCCCCCGCGTCGAAGTCAGCTGACGGTGGAATGTACGCAGAAATGATAGTATACTTCCTATCCAGGTGCAGCTGCACAGCCACTGCCTGTAAGGAGGTATCTAAAGAGAAAGGAAGAACGGAGACATCATGCCGGGTGTAAACCGCGCATCCCCCAGCCCGGCCGTCCCGCGGTGGTGGGGTTGCAAGACCCTTATACCCCGGGAGGGCAGGCAGTGGGCACGCGCCTAGCATGGTCTCCTGCAAAAAAATAGCTAACGGGGAACGGGACGAGGCGAGCCTCCGCAGCTCCTCCCAGTTGGCCCGGAGTCCACGGCAATTCCATTGAAGGAATATGCCCTCCAGGCCTAGCTCGGAGGAGACGCGGGGGCCCTCCTCGAATTGAAGACCCTCACGGGAATGGCCGTACGCTTCCCGGGGGCAGAACCTCGGGCGCTGTTGGCCGGACAAAGCGCTGAAGGCGCTGTCACCTTCGAGGACTTATTGGGGGAGGTTGGGCTCGCCATGCGAGTCTTTTCCTCCCTCCGCCTCGAAACCTTAGTCGGGCGTTGCGGCTTCGGAGGCGGGGGGCCCTCTTTTCGAGGAACCACGTCTCCGAGCCACTCGCTCAACCTCGGGGCGTGGGCGAAGGAGCCGAAGCTCCTTTGTTGCTGTCCTCCTTTCGGGGGACAGCTTTAGGAACCCCCGAAGATGGCCTAGCGACCATCTTCAGGGGTGTTGCCTCCTGTGAGCCTAACGACTCGGTGGAGGCGCGTGGCCGTTTCGCCTTACGGGAAACGGTGACGCTTGGGGAAGAGGGGGGGAGCCCTGGTTTTAGCCGGGGCTGGGTATAAACCCTTTTTGCCGCCAGCTCTACACAGGATGCCCAGGTTGGGTAGAGCCCGCAGATGGGCTCCGAATGGGCGCGGAAACAACCGTGCTCGTTGGCCTGGATGGGCCAAGAGCAGAGGGGGCCTTTCTAACTATTGATTCATATGACGTCACAGGCAGAGCCGGGCGCGCCAGGACTAAGTCCTTAGCCTCGCAGAATGAGAGTCGATCCTGGGCCTGAACGGCCAGGATTTCTTTCTCAAGGAGATATGCACCACATTGCTTCGAAGAAGCAGGGTGCGGCTCTCCGCAATTGACACACTTGGCCACACAAGAGTTGGACTTATCGTGTGCGACCTTGGTGCAATTTACACAGACTTCGGGTGACCCCGACTTTGCACGTCTACATGAGCGATTCGTATGGCCGAAGCGGTGACAGTAATAGCACCGCGGCGGCAGTGGCACGAATGCCTTCACGCGGTAGCGGTACCAACCGGCACGCACCGACTCAGGGAGCTTGTCACAGTCGAACGTGACGAAGAGTGTAGGGGTGGGTCTCCAGGCCCCTCCCTGTTTTCTCATCACACGTTCGACCTTGACCGCCCCATGGTCGGCCAGCTCTAAGGTGATGTCCTCTATGGAGTAGTCAACGAGTTTCCTCACATAAACTACTCCTTTCACAAAGTTCATGGTAGAGTGCGGTGTCACACTCACCAGGGTGCCATTGGTTGTCCGAAGAGCACCTATCTTGGCGGGATTCACCGCATTCGCCAAAAGGCTCCGGTCCGGAAAACGGGTCACCTTCGGCTTTCTACCAATCACACTAGCTAAGGCTCTCCTCTGATGGATCATATTGCCCTTAGCCAACATGGTGACATCAGTGAATCAAATAACGGGAGAGCATTTAAAGCCAGCTAATCACTGAATGAGGGGCCCCGACGTTATCAAGACTCCGCCTTGTGCACTTTTGGTCATAGTCAGGGGCTCTGCACTCAGGGGTGAGAGGGGGCAGATGTGCGGATCTTGGCTTGGTCGCTTACCGAAATGGCAGCAGACCCTTCCCTCCCTTCACTCCCGCGGATGGAGAGGATCCTCGAGCCTTTTTTTTCTTTTTAGCAGATGATGGCGGGGAATGAACCCAACCCTCTTCTCCCCTCCACCGACAGGAGCCTCCAGGCCGGATGGACAGACCTCAGAAAGGTCCTTCTCCGAGATGGAGAAGGTCCTGGCGGTCGTACGAGCATCGGCTGGAGGAGGAGATCCCTTCCCTCTTTGTACTGCCTTGGAAACCCTAGCCATTTGAGGAGGACCTTGCATAAGAGCGGACTTGAGTTCGGTGCTTGGTGCCGACCCCTGATTCGCTCCCATGGTAGGCCCTACCGTCTGAGGCTGGGTTGCCTCAAAGACCATGTCTATCTCAGGTGGGGCCTACAGTTGGCCATCCCCCTCCAGACATCACAGGTCCTCTTGGTACTTGGCAGCAGTGTCATTAATAGAGTCTGGGCAGGCGCAGGTTTAATATTCTAGCCAGCAGGTCTTTTGAGGGAATCAACCGAAGGAGCCTCACTTCCCTCTCCCCCCTAAGGGGGTTTGCTCTACCGAGACGCTTAAATGGGGAGCAGTCGGCTATGGGTTGCCTGCTGGCTTTTTTGGCAGTCCCCTTGGAAAGTAAAAGGGGGACTGGCGCTGGAAAGAGGGAGGTGCCTGAAGGCACCTCCATACAAGGGGGTGAGGTGGAGTCCCCTAAGGTAAGCCTCCTCTCCAGTTAGAAAGATTTGGAGGGTCCCCCGCGAGAGCACAGGGAGGGTGGGAACCTCAATTTTTTCTGTGGAGCTGCCCAAAGGCAGCTCTGTTGATCGTGAGGTGGGTGGAAAGGGAAAGAGTTTTGTTTGGGGGTTTTACATCATTGGACATGGTGACCCTAATTTTTTTACAGGATGCAGACACCCATCACCCCTCGCAGAACCCCACCCTGCAAGGGCTGCATACAAGGTTGGCAGAGACAGGCGCCGCCATTCAAGGCCACCCCTCCCGCCTGATGACCTGGCAGCCCTTCACCTTAGGCACGGCGTAAAAAAATAGTGGAGAGAGAAGGAAAAGGGATGTGAGGAAAGTATGGGTGGGGATGAAGCAGGTTGTTAAAAACCCACCATCCCAAACCAGAGCTCAGGGGTTAGGGAATATTGGCCCTCCCTCCTCAGCCCCGATCCAGGATAGTTGGCTGAGAAGAAGGTCAGCATCTACCCTGTGAAAATAGAGGTCGACCAGAGAAAGTTGTGGGCGAGGTTGTAGGGGAAGTGAAGAAGTAGGGGAGAAATACAGGCTGTCTGAAAGGAGAAGAGGCTAGCTGGGGGCAGACGGGGCGCTGAGTCCCGTCAGAATGATGGCCAGAAAGGAAAATAACCACACCCCTTATAGGGAACAAAATTCCAATGATTTAGTCATTATGTATTGCTGCACAATACATACCCCCAAAAATGCATAAGTGGGGTTATAACATTTTTGTTTTAGCCGATAGCAAGGGTATGGTGTATGATTTTATCCCATACACAGGAAAAATTGAACCTGTTGATGATCCACCTCTACCAAGTTTCACACTTGGCTAAAAAAATACCATGAAATGCAAATTTTTTATTATACTTTGATAACTGGTTTACATCTTTGCCACTAGTCCACTTTCTTGCAAAAAGCAAAATCTGGTACTGTGGGATAATACGCTTGCCTCAATTGGTAGGAATTAGTAGACTAAAAAATGATGAAAAAGATTTTATGAAAAATGGAAGGGGTTCATATGCAGAAAAAAAGACAGTAGGGGAAAGTGTTGAGGTCACTTATGTTAAGTGGTATGACAACAGAATTGTGAACCTCATATCAACGTTTGCAAAGGCTAATCCCATTGCCCAAGTTTCAGTTTTGATAAATCAATGAGTGGAGTAGACTTAGCTGACTGCCTAATATCACTCTATAGAATCAGTATTCATTCCAAGGAATACTACCATCAACTGATTCTTCACATGATTGACATGACAATTGTTAACTGCTGGTTAATTTATAGAAGGGATGCAGAAATAATGAAATTGCCTAAAACTGAGTATCTTGCTCTGGCCCCATTCAAAATTCAAATAGCTGAGGCCTTGGTGAAAGCAGGTAAAACTGTAGGTAGCAAAAAAAGGGGTAGGCCTTCTTTAAACAACCCAAAAGTTGAACCCCCTCCCAAAAAAGGAAGGCCAAACAATGCTCTTCCAAAAAAGTCAGTAAGGCTAGAAAATGTAGGACACTGGCCTGTTCTGGAAGATGTCAGAAGAATATGCAAAAAGGACAGTTATAATGGTAAAACTAATGTGAAATGCATGAAGTATGAGGTCAATTTATGTCTAAATATATACTATATGTCAGAGATACGAAAGAATCTTTTTTACATGAATAATTTTCAAAATATTACAAAATTTATATTCAAAATTTCAATATATTTTCAGAGTAATAAAGTATAATTAATTTCTGTATAATATAAGTGTATTTTTATATATTTTTTAGTCGGAAATAAACTTTTGAAATATGGGTTTCTTTTCACAATCAGACGAATCTCCAAGATTAGACTTTATTTTCCCAAATGGACGAATTAGTCCATTAATACAAAAACACACAAAATGATGTATTTCTGCTAGTTTTTAAAATTAAGGCATTATTGACGCCTACTAGACATACATAAAAAAATGGCAAGTAAAATTTTTTTTCTTAGCTCAAGCATAATTCAGGCAGTAAAGGGTTAAAATCAAACTTTGAAGATGGTATAATAGAAAATATGGATTTTATACCTTCTAAATATACTGAATTTAGATTTGAGGAGCAAGTAACAACATAAGTGAGACCTGTATTTAATTGTTCTGCCAAAAGTGATGCTGATGGTATATCTTTAAATGAAGCTGCCTATTCTGGCATAGATTTAATGGGGTCTTTGTTTAAACTCATGCTTGTCTTTAAGTTAAATGAATATATAGTAATAGGTGATATTAAACAGGTGTTTCTCATGATTAAACTTAAGAATGAAAATGATAAGTTAATATCTTATAGATATACAACTATAGTTTTTGCATTTACTTCTTCACCTTTTATCTTACATTATGTAATGCAACATGTCTCTCAATACCCTAAAGATATTTGTACAGAAATTTTGAACAACAATTTTATCTTTACAGGAAATATTCATGAGCAAGCTTTTCAGAGGATGGCAGAAGGCGGTTTCAATTTGAGGTTGTGGAATACCAACTGTGATACACTGCAAAATATTATGAAAAGTGATGGTAGGCTAGTGGAGCACAACCAACCCTATGAGAAGCTATTGGGTTATCTGGATAGTGTGTTAAATGATGAAATTAGTTTGTCACCAGAATATTGTAATCAAGCAACTGATACTAAATATTTACTGTTAGCTGAAATTTCAAAGTTGTTTGATCCTCTGGGATTTGCACTTCCTGTAACAATTAGAGGAAGATTGATGATCAGACAAATTTGGATTGTGAAATGTGACTGGGATGATAAAGTTTGCATTGAAATAATTTAGGAATGGAAAAAAATTGCCTCTGATTTTGACAAACTTTCTCAAAATACATTTCCTAGAATTTCAATGAATGTTAAAAATTCTTATGGACTACATAGATTTTGTGACAGTTCACAAATATGTTATTGTTTTGTGGCTTATGCTTGTGGATCTGAGGGGGGCAATTATATATTTGTCAAGAGTAAAGTTGCTCCCTCTTGAAACCAAGAAGTATTCCTGCATTGGAGCTAATGAGCATCATATTAGCCCTCAAGTGTCTACCTTCCCTCCTAGAAGCATATAGTAAACTTTTAAACTTAACTTTGAGTTCATAAATATTTGTGTAGATCCTCAAGTAGTTCTGCCATGGATCTTGAATGGTGATCCCAAAACTAAATCTAAATTTACTCTTAAAAGGATTAAAGACTTTGAAAACTTGGTTAATGAATTAAAAGAAATTTTAAGTTACATATTTATTTTAGATATATTGATACAAGACAAAATCATGTTGACTTAATAACTAGAGGTTTGACTTATAAAAAATATGTTGAAAATAATGAACTTTGGATGCATGGGCCTGATTGGATTTGCAATAACTTTGAACATTGGCCTAAATATCAGTTGATATCAATCAAGGTTGGCAAAAACCCCAAATTTGGAAAAAGCCCAATAAAACCTGGGTATTATTCTGGGCTTTTCCAAATCTTAGGTTTTTTCAAAAAACAAATGTTAAAAGCATTAGAATAACATAGAAAAAGAATAGCTATCTCTACTTTTATATAATATTAATAATTACTTAGTTTAATAATTATATTATAGTAAGAATAGATCACAGTAACAGATCAATGATCAAGAATTTGGGGTACCCATGTCCCATGATAGCCATAACCTGTAGAAGGAGAGGTTTAATTATGAGTCAGTATCAAAGAAATAACCTTAATTTGATACATATTTGTTGAAATTATAAACCTAAATATGAATTTTGAATAAAATAATGATAAGTAGCATTCATTTCTTGAAAAGAAAAGTGTAATTTTGAAAAAGCCAAAAAAACCCGGGTTTTATTGTGTGTTTTTTTCAAGAAACAAATGCTACATGCACTAGAATAACATAGAAAAAGAATAGCTATCTCTATTTTTATATAATATTAATAATTACTTAGTTTAATAATTATATTATAGTAAGAATAGATCACAGTAACAGATCACTGATCAAGAATTTGGGGTACTCATGTCCCATGATAGCCATAACCTGTAGAAGGAGAGATGAATTATGAGTCAGTATCAGAGAAATAACCTTAATTTGATACATATTTGTTGAAATAATAAACCTAAATATGAATTTTGAATAAAATAATGATAAGTAGCATTTATTACTTGAAAAGAAAAGTATAATTTTGAAAAAGCCCCCAAAATCCGGGGGTTTCAAATTTCATTTGAAAAAGCAAAAAAAAAAAGGGGGAATAAAACCCGTTTTTTTAGAGTTGGGTTTTTTGATTTGCCCACCCTGATATCAATCCAATTCAATTCAACCTTCTCACTCAGATACTCATACTTCCTACCAGACATCATTTTCACACTAGACAACTTACCAACATATTACTCACACTCATTCACCCAGAAGATACTTCACCAGGTACCCTCTTACAATTCAGTTTCCTGCTTCAGAATTTCCATTCACACCTTGTGCTCTCAGTCTAATCCAACACTATTCACTCAAATGACCTCCCATCACACAATAGCTACATACATTCCTCTGGTCACAACACATCTTCATATAATTTTTTTTTTTTTTTAAAGCTCATCTGGTGACTGCCTACTTGGGCATTAGTCGCCGTATTAAAACTGGCCTAGTTCTAGGCTACTTTAAAATAAAATTAAAGATACGAGAAATACCCCAAAAAGGGGGAAAGAAAGCAAGCTCCTGCGTCGGGGGGAGGTCCCCCCGGCGCAGGAGCGTGCAACCTGAAGGAGAAAAACAAAAGCAAACAAATAAGCAAAAGAAAAAAACAAACCCTTGTTTAAATAATAGGGAGAAGGCCGGCCTTCCCCCAAAAGTCAACAACTCCACCAGTCAATGTGCACGCACTCGTCCCGAGTACAAGGGACAGGCGGTAGCGACCCCGCCCATCCCGGTACCAGGACAGGTAACGTGCGCAAAGATCACCCAGATTGGGACATTCAACAAGAATGTGCCGAACAGTCTGGGGGACGACGCAGTCGTCGCAATAGGGCGCAGGCGAGCGCTCCATCAAATAGCGATGCGTCACACGAGTGTGTCCGATTCGGAGAAGACAGAAAGCGACCTGAAGCCGTCGCGGCATTGGGGGATGGGTCCATGGGAACAGTCGCGGCGCAATGGCACGCAACTTTAAGTTCCCTTCGACCGTCTCCCATCTTCTTTGCCAAGTAGTCCGAAGAGCTGCCCGTATTCCTGCCATGTAGTCGGTGTGAGGAGAGTGAAACGCTGGTCCGGTCGCAGAGTCCTCGCGGACTCTTTGGCGCCCTCATTCCCCGCAATTCCTACATGTCCAGGAACCCAGCAGAAGATAATCTCAACATCTGCCCGGCTCGCCGTAACCGTGGCGTCACGGATACTGCGAACCAGGGGATGCGGAGATTCCAATGCCCCGAGAGCCCTCAGGGCGCTTTGTGAGTTGCTATAGATCACAATCGGGTATCCGAACCGGGCACGTCGGGGAATTTCTCGAACCGAGTGGTGTATTGCCACCAGCTTGGCCGTCAAGACAGACGCAGCGCCTGGCAGAGCCCCGTTGAGTTCAAACAGAGGGGATACATACAGCGTGGAAGCCGACCCCCTCTTGGGACTTGGAGCCATCAGTATACACTGGCACGGTTCAGCGTGACACGAGGTGTGCTCCAGAAAGGTCGAACGCAATACTCCCGGCGGCATACAAGCTTTGGGAGCAGAGGCGTGGCGACAAATAGCCAAATGTGGTACCCTCTAGGGTGGCGTCCTGGGCAGAACAAGGGGCGACACCGGCCCGAGAGCTATATTTAGATCTCGAAGGAGTTTCCTGGCCCTAAACCCAAAGGGCTTAGGTTATGACTAACGTCTCTCGGCGGCATAGGCACCATCGAGATCAGCTGCGGATGCAGTGAGAGCTGTTAGCGACTGAGGGAGGTGCCGGGCTCGCGCGTACAGGCGAGTGATACACTGCACGCGGCGCAGAGCAAGTGGCATCTCCCCAGCATCGACCAACAGGCTCTCAATGGGGGAAGTGCGGAAGGCACCGGTCACAAGGCGAAGGCCGGTGTGGTGGATCGAATCCACGGCACCGGTCGCAAGGCGAAGGCTGGTGTGGTGGATCGAATCCACCTTCCGCAATAAATGCTAGGCTGCGGATGCATAAAACTCGCATCCGTAGTCGAGCTTCGAACGAACAAAGGATCGATAAAAAAGTAGGGCAGTAGCCCTATCAGCGCACCAAGCGCTGAACGTCACGGAACGGAGAATGTCCATGACGCGGGTACAAGAGACCCTAAGGCTGCAAATATGAGCCTCCCAGGTGAGGCGTCGGTCGAATACAAGACCAAGGAAACGGTGCGATTCCACCACATCCAGGCGCACCCCATTAAGAAACAAATCTGGGTCGGGACGAAGCCGTGGATGGCGGCAGAAATGCACCACCTTAGTCTTGGCCAAAGAAAACCGAAACCTGTGCGCTTCGGCAAAGCGAGAAACGCGGTTCAAAGCCTGTTGGAGTCGACGCTCCAGAGTTGGCATCTGGGCCGCGCCAAAAGAGATTGAAAGGTCGTCCACGTAGAGCGTAGCGAGAACATGTTTCGGCAGCACCGAAGTGATGCCGTTGATGCTGAGGGCAAAGAGTGTGACACTGATGACACTTCCCTGCGGGACACCCTCTTCCTGCTCCTTTGGGCCGGGAGAGGGGTCCCCCCACCCATACGCGGAATCGACGATCTCGCAAAAATTCAGATATAAACATAGGGAGGCGTCCCCTCGCCCCCATCGTGAGGAGAGTCTCCATGATACCGTATCGATATGCGGTTTCATAGGCCTTCTCCAGATCGAAAAACACCGTGGCGTAGTGCTGTCTACGAAGAAAAGCCTCGCAGACGCAATTTTCCAGTTGGAGCAGAGTATCCGAAGTGGAGTGGAACTTGCGGAAGCCGCACTGTGCATTACACAGATGGCCTCCGCTGTCCAGGAAAAAGGCTAATCTAACATTTACCAATTGCTCCATCAACTTGCACACGCAAGAGGTTAGAGAGATTGGGCGGAAACCGGTCGGAGTAGAGTGATCTCTCCCCGGTTACCATAAGGCGAGCACAGTAGCGATTCGCCAGGAGTCTGGGAGAAGACCCTCCACCCAGATCCTGTTGAACAAATCTAACAGAAAGGCCATGCCTCGCTCACCCAGGTGTCGAAGCATGGCGTACGGGACATCGTCCGGACCATGGGCGGTGTCCCTGCACGAAGCAAGAGCGAAGCGCAGCTCACTCAGAGTAAACCTGTCGTTGAAGGGTTCTCTGCCTCTGGAGGTAAAGTCCAGCCGGCGGCCTTCCGCGAAATCACGACGTGCATTGAATGCTGGCGGAGCAGCATCACGGCTAGAGAATGCGGAAAAAGCGGTCGCGAAGGATTCCGCCACGGACGCGGAGTCTGAGATTGCAGTCTCATTCTCCTAGAGCACGGAAGGGTGGTCCTGCGAGAACTTGCCCCGAATCCTTTTGACTCGCCTCCACACCTCTGCTAAAGGGGTCTTCCCGTTAAGTGAAGACACGTATGCCCGCCAAGAAGAGCGGCGGGTGTGCTTCGAAATATACCGGAACCTAGCCCTAGCCCGACGAAATTCAGCGACAGTGAAATCGTTCAGGCGGCGCTTATAGCGCATGTAGGCATAACGCTTCTGTTTGAGGGCCGTCTCACACTCGACCGACCACCATGGGAGTGGTCGGCGTGCTAAACGGCCAGACGTCCGTGGAATAGTAGTCAGGCCCACTGCGATGAGGTTGCCGGAGAAGAACTCGACGGCCTCATCTACCGACCTAAACTCCTTGACTGAGATAGAGAATTCAGTCATTTCCTGACATGCACCACCGAGGTGGGCTCTCAGGCGGCAGTTGCCCTGCAAATGATATTTGAATGGGAAAGTGATCACTACCATGGAGGTCATCCACCACTCCCCAATCAAAATCAGGCTGTGCATCCGAAGAGCACAAAGATAGGTCAAGACAAGAAAATGAAGCGGTTCTCAGACAGTGATGCGTAAACTCATCCCCGTTTAGGACACTCATCTCAAGCTCTTCGATCAGAGCAGCAAGGCTTTGTCCCCTGGGATTTATAGAGTAATCTCCCCAGAGAAGTAGCCTGCCGTTCAGATCTCCAAGCAAGAGATAGGGCCTCGGCAACTGTGCCACGACGCGGCGGAAGTCCCCCGCGTCGAAGTCAGCTGATTGTGGAATGTACGCAGAAATGATAATATACCTCCTATCCAGATGCAGCTGCACAGTCACTGCCTGAAAGGAGGTATCTAAAGAGAAAGGAAGAACGGAGACATCATGCCGTGTGTAAACCGCGCATCCCCCAGCCCGGCCATCCCGCCGTGGTGGGGTCGCAAGACCCTTATACCCCAGGAGGGAGGGCAGGGGGCACGCGCCTAGCATGGTCTCCTGGAAAAGAAGAGTTAACGGAGAACGGGACGAGACAAGCCTCCGCAGCTCCTCCCAGTTGGCCCGGAGTCCACGGCAATTCCATTGAAGGAATATGCCCTCCAGGCCTAGCTCGGAGGAGACGCGGGGGCCCTCCTCCAACTGAAGACACTCACGGGAATGGCCGTACGCTTGCCGGGGGCAGAAACCCGGGCGCTGTTGGCCGGACAAAGCGCTGTCACCTTCGAGGACTTATTGGGGGAGTTTGGGCTCGCCATGCGAGTCTTTTCCTGCCTCCGCCTCGAAACCTTAGGCGGGCGTTGCGGCTTCGGGGGCCCTCTTTTCGAGGAAACACCGTCTCCGAGCCACTCGCTCCACCTTGGGGCGTGGGCGAAGGAGCCGAAGCTCCTTTGTTGCTGTCCTCCTTTTGGGGAACAGCTTTAGGAACCCCGGAAACGGTCATGCTGGGGGGAGAGGGGGGAGGCCTGGTTTTAGCCGGGGCTGGGTGTGAACCCTTTTTGCCGCCAGCTTTACCAGATCCCTAGATTCCTCACGCCCCATGATCGACTTCAATGTCGTCAAAGTCCACAAGGCCAGAGTTGCACAAGCTGCCCTGCGCGAGTGCGGATTCGAGGAGCTCAACCATCCCCCCTACAGTCCAGATCTGGCCCCTAGCAACTAGTTTTCTTCTGCCAGCTCAAGGCTGCACTGCGTGGATGCCGGTTTGGGGATGATGAAGATGTCCAGCTCACCATCCAGGAGTGCATTGAACAGCAGTTGGGAGATTTCTGGTTGTCGGGAATTCGAAGCCTCAGGGACAAGTGGCGCAAGTGCATTCAAGTCGAGGGTCGTCATATTGAAAAAAAATAAAACACTTTTCCTCATATCTCGTTTCCTTATATCCGAATTGCAAAACTTATTGACTGCCCCACGTATCTGGAGTTTGAAGCTGTCTCCGATTATTTGTGTTTAGTGCAGGTTGTATAAACATACTTTCACACTCACCGCAGGGTGCTGGGTTAAGCTCCTCCAAGCAATATGTCAGTTTGAACATTTAGATCATGACAGCTCTCTGTCATCTGAACTCTAGAGTTGGTAGCACAAGTGTTAAGAGTCACCCTTCATAGGATTTCTCTGAGAGGCCTACCACTAATCTCATAGCATGATATTGGACATATTCTAGTGCGTCTTAGTCCCTCTTCAGCTTTGGTGACCAGATGACTGATGCATACTCTAGGATTGGGGGTACCAGTAATTTGTACATGTATCTTCTTGGGTAAAATACTGTACTGCAGTGCCTATTCAGAACTTTTGCCTTCTCACATTCAGTTTTAGCGTGCTGTCCTAGTTCATCTTGTAGGTCTGGAATAATGTTCTTTACAAACCTTCTACTATTGACATATTTCCAAAATGTTTTTGTGTTGTGTTAAGATTGTTGAGCTAGCCTGGTTTCAAAGTCACTCCAGGCTCTTCTATTTGCATGCGTTGCCTCATTCCTAGTAGTGATGGTACCGCTAGTAGTCTGTGTTGTACTTAGTGTTCAGTTATCTGATCTAGAGGTTTCTCTTGTATTTTGTTTTCAGGTAAGCTATTCGTGTCATCCATAATGGCTTGCATTTGTAGTCACTGGTTTGATGACTCCTCATTGGGACGTGTTTTACCACAGCATCTGTTATGTTTTTCTCAATGATGTCTGCCATTTCTTGTGCTGTTAACCCTGTCAGCTCTCTTTCCCAGTCAATGACAAGTGTGTTCCTCATGCTCTTGTAATCCTATCTATTATAATTTGGAGTCATTTTGTTCATTGTTGGAGAGCTTGGGGTAAACTGAAAATCTGCAGATAGGGGTTCTAGTCTTGATAGGTTCACATCATCTCCCGTTCGTTTGTGAACACTAAGTCATCTAATGTTGTATCTGTTGGCTTCTGAACCGTGTTAGCTCTGTGATGTGTTGGGATAGATAGGAGTCCCGGACACATTCAATTGAACAAATTTGGATTGGGGGCTACCAGAGTTGACTATAGCTGGCAGCTCTAGTGCAGGAGTCCATGTGATTGAAATCCCCTGCTATCAACTTGTGTGAGCAGATAGTATTAGCTGCCAAGGCTAGGATTTTACATAGATTATTATCATATTATATTGCGACTTCTGGGCTGCTGCTACAGTAAACACATCCAGTCAACAATTCTCTGTCTCGTGATCTTTAACCATTATCCACACTGAGTTGTTATAAATGTTTGTTACTGTAGGGGTTATTTGTTTGCTGTAGATAATTATCATATTGTATTTGGACTTCTGGGCTGCTGCTACAGTAAACACATCTAGTCAACAATTCTGCGTCTCTTGAGCCTTTAACTATTATCCACCCTGAGTCGCTATAAATGTTTGTTACTGTGGGGCTATTTGTTTGCTGTTGAGGGTACTACGCAAGTAGGCACTGATGCCTCTTGTGTTTGTTGCATGTAAGTCACTGATATATAGGTTGTATCCTGGAATATTTATTCTTGGTATATACAATATATGACCAATCTTGGGTTTTATTTCACTCAATAGTATTATATCATAGTTGTCATTACTGGTCAGTGCTATCAGCTCTTCATACTTACTGAGTACCAAGTTGTCTACTGAGATCAAAAGGAAGACTTTCTAGAAGCCTTTACTTTGATTATGATGTTGTAAATCCTATTTAATTAGATAAAGAACATTAATTGACTAAACTATTAATCCAACATTGGGTCTTTCCATGACAGATCACCACAAAAAAAAGAAGATTTTAACCATTACCTATCCGATTTTAATGAAAATTGCTGTATGGATTTATCCATGGAGTTAATAAATGGGTGCAAATTTGAGATTGTTATCACATAGTTTTTAAGTTATTAGGGATTAAAGTTTTGGGGGGAAGGAAAACCGCTTTCAAAAATATATCCATATCTACCTTAATATTTATCTTAAATGCAACATATTATATTTGGCTAGAATCAGAAAAGAGAGGAATTTAATTATACTATTATAAATACTGTATAATTCAACCCCCCCCAAAATTATACAAATTCAAAAATATTGACACATGAAAAAAATATTATTTTAATCAATTTCAATCTATTTCAGATAAAATAAAATTTAGAAACAATGGGTATCAATCAAGTAGTGCACTTAAAAATTAGCAAAAATCATTAAGTATACATTTTTCTAAGTGGGCATATTTGTAAATTCAATAGAAAAAATTTCACCTATATAAATATTATTAAATTATACCTAGGAAGTTATTCCATTGAAATTTTAAGGGAATTTAAGTAAAATAATACAAAAAATATTAATGATGAATATCCTACTAGTGTATTAAAGAAAATAAATATTTGATACATATGCTATTTTACGGATGAGTTGTTACCAATTTTTTATTTTCCCCAATGTTAAATCCTAAATCTATAATGTAGATATATATTTAATTAAAGATGGAACAAAAATTTGCATAAAACTTTATAATTGAAAAAATTACATAAATTTGGAAATTAAAGTAGGTACTAATTACATTCTTAATACATGCACTCAAGTTGCTCTAATCAAAAGCAATATTGAATCTGTTGTGTTCTTGCATTTAAAGATGGTGTTTCCAATATTTTAATTATATCTTTTTTATCCAAATTACATGAATCTTCACTAACTGGATAATAGTAGTACTTATTATAGCCACTTGGATGTAAAAACTGTACTTTGAAATCATCAAAATCACTATCATAGGTTTGAAAAAATCTAACTCAATTTTTGTCATTATATTTGGAGATGATATAATCTCCACATTTCGGATTAGGTAAGGTCTTCTTCATATTTTTCTTTTTTTGATATTTTAAAAATATTTCTAAATCTCCCTCATTTGCATCTGATGTCTCATATATTTTTATTTTTCCATTATTCAAGGGTATGAGTTTATATCATTTATGAGTTCCTACAATTTGAATGGCATTTTGGAATCTTGAAGTTAAAAAGATTTCTTTATCTTTTACATCTTCAGCACTTGTAAAAAAAAGCTTATTTTATCTTTAAGCATTTTTCATAACATCCCTTGAGGTGTTATAATTTGATTTTGGAAAGGTATCTGCAGACTCGCTTTAGCAGTAACCCTTTTTACCACTCCACCAATCCCATCATAAGCACTCTTTCCATGTGAAGTAGCAAAGTGCCACTTACAGTCAACACCAAAGTCATTCTTGTGAAAGTAGACGTTTAAAAAGTTAAAACTATTTTTGCACTGTCCAGCACCACCATCACTGAAGTAATATATTTTTTTGGCAGATATTTGCAGCTTTACATTTTGATGATAGGTACACACACAAAGTGAATGTGTACCAAATGCACCAGCTAAGATACAAAACTTTGGTCTTAAGCCAGCAAATGTTGAAAATCCAATTCTAGGAGATGATGGATCATCTTTATATATACTGTAAGATTCTTTCAATTTCATCAAAATTAACCTCTTTTGAACTAACTCCTTTTCTCCAGTGTCAAAATTACTCACACTCACACAGTCTTTTTTTCCTGGACAAACATAGCTGATATCATCTCTTTGAAAAAAGCTTCTTACATAGTCTTTTGTGTCCTTCATAATAATAATTTTTCCTTTTGAAATGGGAAAATCTCAGGAATAATACCAAACCAATTCTTTAATTTACGGCTCTTTTTCACCATATAATCTGTTATTTAAAATAGCTCCAGTGTTTTCCTATGTGAGTATGGTGAAATGCTTAATATCTGTAGTTTCCTGTCATATTAGTCAGTTTCATTGAAAGCCTTGATAAGTTCTAGCATAAGTTTGTTAAATCTGAAAGAAAAATAGGTAAATAAATATAAATACTGTAAAGTGAAAATTAATACTTAAATTTATGATGAATGTTTTAACATCTCCAGTGAATTCATATAATACTCCAGTGTTTAAGATGATTTATGGAATTTTTTTTATGTACATTGACTGTTCATTCACCATACTGTCATTAATATTAATTTCTCAAATAATTAATACATCTCCACCAAACTTCTTATTCAATCATTGCATCCTTTCTCAGTAATACCAACTGTGTATTCAGCACAGCCAAATACTTTCAGGAATTCCTAGAAGACTATATATATTAAAAAGAAATAGAACTTTTATTATATTTGTAGATCATTTGTAATCCTTTTTTTAATAACTTAGCTTATATCTTGATTTGCACAATTCACCTCAAATACAGCGAGCAATTAATCTCCCTATAGGGAAATTCAGAGTCTGCAATGCCTCTAAATACACCAATCCAGAAACAAGGGTATCACCAATCAAGGCTTATCAAGAACTAAATCATGCAGCTATAGATATATACAAACAATATTAATATATACAAAACTTAGGAACCATCACAACCTTCCCTCCCTATAAACTCATCCAACCTATTCTTAAATACATTTAAATTTGGACTACCTACTACCCTCAGCAGCAATTTGTTCCAGAAGTATACCACTCTATTGGTGAAAAAATATTTTCTTAAATCCAACCTACACCCTTGCTTTTTAATTTTCAAGTGGTGACCTCTAGTCCGATTTCCATCATCTAACTCAAAAAACTTGCTAACATCCAATATATCTATCCCAGAAAAAAATTTAAACAGCTCAATCATATCCCCTCTCACACACCTCCTTTCGAACGCGAACATATTAAATACCCTCAGTCTATCTATATATTCAAGGTGCCTCAGGGAAGGAATAATCTTTGTTGCCCTCCATTGCACTGACACAAGAAGGTTAATATCGTGTCTAAAATGTGGGGACCATGCCTGTATACAGTACTCTAGATGTAGCCTAATATAAGAGTTATAGAGTTTAAGAATAACCTCCTTACTTTTGTAAAGGACATTTCTCTTAATGAAACCCAGCACTCTATTTGCCCTATTTCTTGCTTCAATACACTGCTTAGAAAACCTTAATGACTTATCTATTACTACTCCTAGATCTTTCTCATCCTCTACTGAGCTCAGCCAATGCCCATCCATTTCATAGTTAAAATTCTCTATTATCTTTTCCCATGTTAATAACTTTGCACTTATCAAGGCTAAAAGTCATTTGCCACTTATGTGCCCAGGATAATTTATTTAAATCCCCCTGCACTTTAAAATTATCATCAATATCTTTAACTAAAGCTGCTAATTTGGTATCATCCGCAAAAATTGACACTTTATTATTAACTGCCTCCCCAAGATCATTTATATAGATGACAAATAATAATGGACCAAGAACTGATCCCTGAGGAACCCCACTGATAACATCCCTCCACTCTGAATTTACACCATTTAGCACTACCCTTTGCTTCCTATCTTTCAGCCACTCAGCTATCCAATTTGAAACACCCCCACATATCCCAATCATTTTTAATTTATGAACTAGTCTCCTATGTGGTACCTTATCAAATGCTTTACTAAAATCCAAGTAAATTACATCTACATTCTCTCCCTTATCTACTTGATTTGTTACGAACTCCAGAAAGTCTAGTAAATTAGTCAAACATGATCTACGTGATCTAAACCCATGCTGAGCATCGCTGATTAACCCCTCCCTCTCTAGATGTTGGCAAATACATCTATCACATGATAGATGTATTTAAAGGCCCAAGGAAATGGAAATTGGTAACACAACCCAGAAAAATGCTAATGAGAATATTACATGTACCAATGAAAGCTTAAGAAGGAAAATGGGAGATGTAGAGAATGGAAAGATAGGGCAAACTATTTTAACCATTATATGAAGATAAATAAAGTTGGATTTGAACCTGTGTCATCAAGTGCTCATCGCTAGAGCTACCATCCTCAACCCCCAAAAAGGTCGATTCAAGAAGCCTTTTGAATAATGAAGTGTAGGTTTGAATCAACCTTTTTGGGGGTTGAGGATGGTAGCTCTGGCAATGAGCGTCGTGGTCATATACGCGATGAGCGCTTGATGACACAGGTTCAAATCCAACTTTATTTATCTTCATATAATGGTTAAAATAGTTTGCCCTATCCTTCCATTCTCTACATCTCCCGTTTTCCTTCTTAAGCTTTCATTGGTAAATGTAATATTCTCCTTAGTGTTTTTCTGGGTTGTGTTACCAATTTCCATTTCCTTGGGCCTTTAAATACATCTATCATGTGATGTGTTTTTTAATTATTAATATATGTATATATTTAATATGTCACAATTCATATATAGCACATCCATGATAAAAGCTCTATAACTATTTGTTTCATATAATAATGAAAGGAAAGTCAAACACAAACAACAGCTGCAAAAACATTTATGCCATTTTTAGGCACAGGTTATTATTTTTCCCATGGGTCCTTATTCCTAATAGTAATATTCAAATTCAGTCATGTTTTTAGGAAATTATATAAATAATGTATATGCAAAGTCATTAATTATAATATATTAAGATTTTTAGTAATATCTTCCCTTTGTTTCCTCCCTAACTTCTCCTGCATTCACTCTCACTTCGATCGCCAAAGTCTTAAGACTGCTGCCCATGCCTTCATTGCCCCCCGCCTTGATTACTGTAACTTTCTTCTTGTAAATCTACTATCTTCCTCTCTACATCCCCTTTAGCTAGTCCAGAACTACGCTACCTGACTACTCTGTCACTCTCACTTCTTCCCTTCTAAGCCCCTGCTTCAGGAACTGCACTGGTTACCTGTCAGATATCATTCTCATTTCAAGATTCTTCTCTTCACTTTCAAGGTCCTTCACCAAAAGGCCCCAACCTACCTTTCCTCTGCCCTTTCCCAATGTCTGGCCCCTCAGGCCCTTCGGTCATCTTATGCTCCTCTCCTGAATACTCCTCGCTCATCCTTCTGCTCAATGGGCGCCTGCTCCTTCTCAGTCTGTGCCCCCAAGCTTTGGAGTGCTTTTCCAGCTGAAATTAGATCTGCTGCCTCACTTACCACTTTCAAGCGACTCCTGAAAATGCATCTGTTCAGGATTGCCTACTCACCCACCTGATCTTAGCCGACAGCTGAACTTGGGCTCTGTGAAGGCCTCTGACCTTGAAGAGCGCATTATAAGAAATTATTTTTATTATTATATATATTATTTATAAATTGTATTGTTGAATACCCCCAAAAGTATTTCTTTTGCTAAAAAATTGTTTTGACTTAAAAAAAGTATAAAAATCTACATATAAATGGTTATACCCCAATAATAAATATTTTTTTAAGTATAGTGGTTAACTGATTTTGATTAATTGTTTTTTTTTTCAGAAATTGATTGAAATGTATATACCAAAACTTTTTTATGAGTTTCAATTTCGAAGTTGGGGTATGGGGAGAATTTGTTTTAAATTTAGATAATTTTTTTCTGTTAAACTGTGCAGTATTTATAATAGCATAATTAAATTCCTCTTTTTTTATGATTTTAGCCATATATAATATGTTGCATTTAAGACAAATATTAAGGTAAATATGGATATTTTGGGGGAAAGGGGGTTTTCCTTCCCCCCAAATACTTTAACCCTTAATAATTCAAGAACTATAAGTGATAAAGATCTCAAATTTGCCCCCATTTATCAACTATATAGGACAAATGCATACACCAAATTTGATTAAAATCAGTAAAACCTTTTAATCATGCGGGAGTGGATTTCACTATCATATTTGGGTTAAAGATAAAGTAACATGGATGGATTGCAAAATGTTTATCCTTGTTTTTACTTGTTTAAATATTCAAGCCATTCATCTGGAGCTTCTCCCAGACATGTCAACAGAAAGTTTTTTACTTGTATTTAAAAGGTTTTGCAACTTGTACACCATCCCTTCTTATTCAGCTTAGGTAGGTGTCACATGGGAGACTTATTAGGGTCTTAAAGAGTTGCCTTTAGAAAGTAATAGGCCATCAAAGATTGACCTATTTTGAATTCTTAACTGTACTTTCTAAAGTATAAAATGCTATAAAACTTTAGACCATTAACTTATCGCTCTAATGTGGATGATTTAGAAGTTATTACTCCTAAATCCTTTTGTGAAATTGAATTGTAATTCTAGCTTAGTTTTTAAGGAGCCAACTGAATTCAATATTGATGCTGATCTTGATACTTTTTAAAAAAAACTTTAGAAGTTCAGGAGCAAATTTTCCAAAACTTTAGAAAACTTTGGTATGAAGAATTATTGCTAAGTTTAACCCTTAAAGTGCCGATCTTATTTTAGCGAAATTAGCCTTGGTACAGCGTTATGGAAAATAATAAAATAAAATATTTAAATCCTTTATTATAAATCAAATAATATATTTTAATTGCAAAGAATTATTCTATTGATCTAATCTAAAAATTATTAATAGCCTTCTACATACAGTAAACCCTCGATATAACGAACCAAATTTCCTGGCCAAACTCCATCGGGTTTAACAGGCAAGTGTTACGACCAGCCTGAGTGAGTATTGGTGTGTCACATGTCTCCTACAGTGCAGGGTTCGTATCAATACTATGTTGTGTAGTCCACTTAACTTTATTAGCAATTACATACGTATTACATATCCATAATGAACTTGGTTCATTATTTCCATTGCTTTTAACGCCCATCGGGTTTAACGAACTTTCAGCTTTAACAAACGACCCCCTCTTCCCAGATAGTTTGTTATATCAAGAGTTTACTGTATTTAGAATTATGATTGGAAATATTTACTGGTTGCTCAAAGCTATTTCTTATTAACTGAAGAAACTAATTGTTACATTTTAGTTAACGCTTCTAAGCCAATGTCATTTTATAGAAAATGTTGCTTATATCTTATGGACCATTTTTATATGAAAGAATTTTTAAAATTCAGCAAAAAAATTAAATAAGGAAAAAAAATTAATTGGCTGAAAAAACGAAAAACTTAAGTGTATTGAACAAAAAAAGGAAGTCATAAAAAAATGGCTGTTTAGACGTGTGTGAACCATAAATCAGCCCCCTTTTTGTGGTGGCTTTATAGTGTGGCCTTGAATGGAGTAAAGTTAATCTCAATCATAAGTCTCAGTTTACAAACAAAGAAGGACTGACCTAAGCCATTTATGTATTTTAATTAGATGATTACTCACTAACATAAGAGTTTGACCCAAAAGAATGATGAATTATTATAATAATCAGGGCAAATACAAGTCTAAAAGTGAAAGGCTACAAAAGGGCTTCGGGCAATTATATAGCACTGAATCAAACTCATATAAAGGCCCTTGGGCGACTAATAGGTTAAAAGAGCATAGTAAGAATATTGACCAAAGTGAGTGGGAAAATAGAATAAAGTTGGGGGATATTGTCCTCATAAAACAACTAGATAAACCTAGACCCTTTTGGTTCCTTGGAAAAAATAATAGAAATTGTAATTTCTTTTGACAACAAAATTAGATCTGTTAGTTAAACAAGGTCACTAGTGGACTAGTTATTCATCACTCAATAAGGAATTTATATCCACTTGAACTTTCCATTACCCATGAAAATCAGAATAATTATAGAAAAGAGGATATGTCCATGAAAAATTATCTGAAATTAGAAATTCAAAATAATGAAAATATAAATGAACCTTTAAATTATAGTACTACTACTGAAAGTAGACCTAAAAGAAAGGCTGCTCTAAAATTTAGACTTTATGCAACAAAATCTTGAATATCTTTAAATTAAACTACTTTGACATGTTAATGTTACTTATAAATTTATCAATGCAACTCTGATGTTGTAGTGTAAAAAATTATTAAAATTACTTTGAACTTTTGTAGATATTAGAAATAATTTTATTAGTTGATTTTCTGTAAATTAAACTTTTTTCGGTGATGTTAGTATGACTGCCTGGTTTGTTTACCTTTGGAACATGGCAGCGCCTTTCTAGGGGCTACTCACTTCGCAGAAGAGAGGGAATAGGATGGGGGGCAAGTAAAGTAAGTATTATAAGAGCATCAATAAGTTCTGTATACATAATAAGTCAAATTTCCCTCAGCTTTAAATGTGTATAAAAATGAAAGGCTACATGTTACAAGGTAACAGCTTGGTATTCATACATCTAACATCTACAAATGCAACAAAAACAGATACAGTCCTATAACTTTTCTTGTAAATTGTTAAGTAAACCGCTTTAGGGATTTTTCTCTTTTTTAAAAGAAAATTTAACTTTAGTTAATTAAGCGACATAAAATCTAATGAAGTTCCGCCAACATGGCATAATTAAAATAATATTCATCCAGATAGAGTACAATAGTGCATGTTCTCATTTCAAGATTTGTATACTATTAATGAAACCAAGCAAATGATTTATTTACAGCCATATACAAGTATTTGCATAAATTTCAATTCTAATTTAGTCTCTATGACCTATTTTATGAAAAATTAAAAATATTTTCAACACTCAAATAAATAAGAATAAAAGTGGAAGGGTTTGAATTAATGGAAGAACTGACCTTTATAACTTCTTTCCAAAGCTGTGTTCCCATCCCATGACCTCTGTACTCAGGCTTCACATACAGGTCTTCCATGTATATAGATTTGCCTGTCCATGTACCATATTTATAATAATAGAGAACATATCCAACAACCTTCTTCCTTTCACCTTCTCTTCCACCGACTTCAGAAACAAAGCACTTGCAAAATGGTTCGTTCCCAAAGCCATCTTCTTGAAAAGCTGTTGAGCAGATTTTGAGAAGTCATTTGATCACTAACAGAATGTTGGAGTCAAAAACCAGAATTTGATCACTCCAACAGAATGTTTGAAGCGAAAACCAGAATTCTCTATTTTCTGGGAGTTGTTCATAAGAAAAATGCTCATCCAATTCTATCATGATGAACCACCATTTTAGTAAAAATAAATTATAATAAGACATTTCAAATTAATTATAAACAGGGAATAAATACCTCAGCAAATTTAGAATATGCCAATAGGAAAATGCAGGTAATTATTATATTATATACTCAATTTACTTCATAGTTAAGATAAATAAAAACTAAGAAAAGCAAAAGAAATTGGTAGATAAGCAAATAATCAACAAACTTGAGTAACCAAATGAAAACACTTGAATAGACACTACTATAACTGTCATACACTCACTTAATATTTCAATATCAGTCATGATACATACTAGATACGCTCCCTGATTGGAGGAAGGTTTATGCATCAATCAGAGGTCAACCACACTGCATTAAAACAAACCAAGATACTTACAACATTGCACTTATTGAAGAGTAACATCACAGACTAATACATCCTACTATATCCTCATCAGCAACACATCACACCCTGTCAACTGCTTTGATCAACATTTCCAAGCCCCTCTCATTCTCAGCCACTAACCTCACTCAGGTCATCATCCTTTAAATTTGCTCCATATTGGTACTTGTCAACAATGGCATAGCCCCCCCCCCCTCCACTCTCAATCATAAATTATTCTTTATTTTTATTCTACAGAAATGCTAAAAAAAGAAACAATAGAAAAAGAAACAACAAAACAAAAACCAACTAAGACTTAAGAAAATGGAAAAAAAGCATTAAGTGCAGGAGGGCCCAAAAGTGCACTCAATGGGTAAATATTATGGAGGCCCACCTTGTCCAAATACTCTATTATTCCACAATGGGGTGTGCAAGAACTCATACCAAATACAAGGGACAAAGAACAAAAGGGTGTCAGAAATTAAATTAACTCAGGATAGCAACAAAGATCCTATAAAGTTCTTTAGTTACTATAAAATTAATAACAAGTCTGGCAGAGTTAAAATAGGACCTATCAAATATGAAGGGGTTGTGAGAGAAACTGATAAGGAAATAGTTGAGGTACTAAATGGTCATTTTGCATCAGTATTTACAAAGAAGAAACTAAATAGTCTTATGTATAGTACTCATGGGTCAGGGAAAGAGGTGTTTACTATCATTAGTGTGGATTGGAGGACGATAAAAGGACTAATAGGTGAGTTAGATACTACCAAGGCCTCCGACCCAGATAATATTCATTCTAGGATACTTAAAGAAGGGGAAGGGGTAGAAAGTATCTCAATAGCTCTGGAGAAGTTGTATACTAGGTCAATGAAATATGAAGAAATACCCAATGATTGGAAGAGAGCAGATGTAGTCCCCATTTTCAAGAAGGGTAGTAAAGAAGATCCAAATAACTTTAGGTCGGTTAACCTAACTCCTGTAGTCTGTAGAATTCTTGAGAAAATAGTTAAAAAAGGGATTTGCCAACATCTAGAGAGAAGGGGTTAATCAGCGATGCTCAGCATGGGTAGAGATCAGGTAGATCATGTTTGACTAATTTACTAGACTTTCTGGAGTTCGTAACAAATCAAGTAGATAAGGGAGGAGAATGTAGATGTAATTTACTAGGATTTTAGTAAAGCATTTGATAAGGTACCACATAGGAGACTAGTTCATAAATTGAAAATGATTGGCTGAAAGATAGGAAGCAAAGGGTAGTGCTAAATGATGTAAAGTCAGAGTGGAGGGATGTTATCAGTGGGGTTCCTCAGGGATCAGTTCTCGGTCCATTATTATTTGTCATCTATATAAACAATCTTGGGGAGGCATTTAATAATAAAGTGTCAATTTTTGCGGATGATACCAAATTAGCAGCTGTAGTTAAAGATATTGATGATAATTTTAAAGTGCAGGGGGATTTAAAAAAATTGTTATCCTGGACACATAAGTGGCAAATGACTTTTAGCCTTGATAAGTGCAAAGTTATTAACATGGGAAAAGATAATAGAGAATTTAACTATGAAATGGATGGGCATTGGCTGAGCTCAGTAGAGGATGAGAAAGATCTAGGAGTAGTAATAGATAAGTCATTAAGGTTTTCTAAGCAGTGTATTGAAGCAAGAAATAGGGCAATAGAGTGCTGGGTGTCATTAAGCAGGAAGCAAGCTCCGGCATCGGGAGGAGGTTCACCTCCCCCCTGCCGCAGGAACATGCAACCTACTAAAATAAAAAACAACAACAATTTAAATAAAGGGAAGAAGGATGGCCTCCTCCAAAAAGTCTAAAAGTCCAGAGGTCAGTGTGCACGAAGCAGTCACGAGTACAAGGGACAGGTGGTAGCGACCCCGCTCATCCCGGTACCGGGACAGGTAATGTGCCCACAGATCGCCCAGACTGGACATTCAACAAGAATGTGCAGAAGAGTCTGGGAGACAACGTAGTCAAGACACTAGGGTGCAGGCGAGCGCTCCATAAAATGGCAGTGCATTCTGTAAGTGTTTCCAATTCGGAGAAAGCAACATGAAGCCCTCGCAGCATTCGGGCATAGGTCCATGGGAAGAATCGCGGCGCAATGGAACACAACTTTACGTTCCCTTCGACCATCTCCCATCTTCTTTGCCAAGCAACCCAAAGAGCTGCCTGTATTCCTGCCAGGTAGTCGGTGTGAGGAAGAGCAAAACGCTAATCCGGTTGCAAAGTTTTCACAGACCCTTTGGCACACTCATTCCCTGCAATTCCTACATGTCCAACAACCCAGCAGAAGATAATCTCGACATCCGCCTGGCTTGCCAAAACCGAGGACTCACGGATATCGCGAAACAGGGGGTGCAAAGATTTCAATGCCCCAAGAGCACTCAGGGCGCTTTATGAGTCGCTATAAATCACAATCCGGTCTCCGAACAGGGCACGTTGCGTAATCTCCCGTACCGAGTGGTGTATTGCCACCAGCTCGGCCGTGAAGACAGACGCAGGGCCTGGCAGAGCGCCGCTGACTTCAACCAGAGGGGATACGGCGTGGAAGGCGACTCCATCTTGAGACTTGGAGCCATCCGTATACACTGGCAAGGTTACATACAGCGTGACACGAGATGTGCTCCAAAAAGGTCGAACGCAATACTCTCGGCGCTGTAGAAGTTTTCGGAGCAGAGGCGTGGCGACAAATAGCCAAAGGTGGTACCCTCCAGGGTGGCGTCCTGGACAGAACCATGGGCGCCATCGGCCCGAGAGCTATACCTAGGTCTCGAAGGAGTTTCCTGGCGCTAAACCCAAAGGGCTTAGGATATGTCTAGGGTCTCTCGGCGACATAGGCACCGTCGAAATAAGCTGCAGATGCAGTGAGAGCAGTTGGCGATTGGAGGAGACGCAGGGTTCGCGCGTACAGGCGAATAATACACTGTACACGGCGTAGAGCGAGTGGCATCTCCCCAGGCGAAGGCCAATGTGGTGGATCGAGTACACCTTCCGCAATACACGCTCAGCTGAGGATGCATAAAACTCGTATCCGTAGTCGAGCTTCGAACGAACAAAGGATCGATAAAAAAGTAAGGCAGTATCCCTATCATCGCCCCAAGCGCTGAACGTCACGGAACGGAGAATATCCATGGCGTGGGTAAAAGACACCATAAGGATGCGAATATAAGCCTACCAGGTGAGGCGTCGGTCAAATACAAGACAAAGTAAACGGTGCGATTCAACCACTTCCAGGCGTACCCCATTTAGAAACAAGTTTGGGTCAGGGTGGAGCTGTGGATGGTGGCAGAAGTGCACCACCTTAGTCTTGGCAAAGGAAAACCGAAACCTGTGAGCTTCAGCATAACGAGAGATGCGGTTCAAAGGCCTGTTGGAGTCGACGCTCTAGAGTTGTCATATGGGCCGCGCCAAAAGAGATCGAAAGGTCGTCCACGTAGAGGGTAGCGAGAACATCTTTCGGCAGCACCGAGGTGATGCGGTTGATGCTTGGGGCAAAGAGTGTGACACTGAGGACACTTCCCTGCGGGACACCCTCTTCCTGCTCCATTGGTGCCGGAGAGGGCTCCCCTCACCCATACGTGGAATCGACGATATCGCAAAAATTCAAATATAAACATTGGGAGGCGTCCCCTCGCCATCGTGTGGAGAATCTCCATGATACCTTATCGCCATGCGGTATTATAGGACTTCTCCAGATCGACAAACACCGTGGCGTAGTGCTGTCTTCAAAGGAAGTGGACGCAGACGGCATTTTCCAGTTGGAGCAAAGCATCCAACGTGGAGTGAAACGTGCGGAAGCCGCACGGTGCAGAAGACAGAAGGCGTCGGCTGTCCAGAAAAAAGGCTAATCCAACTTTTACCAATTTCTCCATCAACTTGCACATGCAGGAGGTTAGAGAGATTGGGGGGAAACTGGCCGGAGTAGAGTGATCTCTCCCCGGTTTGCGAAAAGCGAGCACAGTAGCGATTCGCCATGAATCCGAGAAGAGAATCTCCACCCAGATCCTGTTAAACAAATCTAAGAGAAAGGTCATGCCTCGCTCACGCAGGTGTCGAAGCATGGCGTACAGAAAATCGTCCGGACCATCGGCGGTGTCCGCGCACGAAGCAAGAACAGAACGCAACTCACTCAGATTAAACCTGTCATTGAAGGATTCTCCGCCTCTGGAGGTAAAGTCCAGCCGGTGGCCTTCCGCTTTATCACGACGTGCATTGAATGCTGGCGGAGCAGCATCCCGACTAGAGAATACGGAGAAAGCGGTGGCGAAGGATTCTGCCACGGACGCGGGGTCTGAGATTGCGGTCCCATTATCCTGGAGAATGGGAGGGAAGGGAGGAGTCCTGCGAGAACATGCCCCGAATCCTTTTGACTCGCTTCCACACTTCTGCTAGAGGGGTCTTCCCGTTAAGTGAAGACACGTATCCCACCAAGAAGAGCCGCGGGCGTGCTTCGAAATATACCGGAACATAGCTCTAGCTATAGCGCTTCTGCTTGAGGGGCGTATCAAACTCGGGTGACCACCACGGGAGTGGTCGGCGTGCAAAATGGCCAGACCTTCTAGGAATAGTAGTTAGGCCCGCCGCGATGAGGTTGCCAGAGAACTCAACGGCCTCATCTACCGACCTAAACTCCTTGAATGAGATAGAGAACTCAGTCATTTCCTGAAATGCAGACCACCGCACCCGCGTCAAACACCACCGGGGTGGGCTCTCGGTTAGGAGCAGCCCAGAAAATGATATTTGAATGGGAAAGTGGTCGCTACCATGGAGGTCATCGACCACTCCCCAATCAAAATCGGGCTGTGTATCAGGAGAGCAAAAAGATAGATGGAGGCGGGAAACTGAAGCGGTTCTCGGGCAGTGATGCATAAACTCATCTACATTTAGGACACCCATCTCAAGCTCCTCGATCGGGTAGGCAAGGACTTGACCCCAGGGATTGATAGAGTAGTCTCCTCAGAGGGGATGTCTACCATTTAGATCTCCGAGCAAGAGATAGGGCCTCAGCAACCGTTCCACAACGCAGCGGAAGTCCCCCGCGTCGAAGTCGACTGACGGTGGAATGTACACGGAAATAACAGTATACCTCCTATCAAGGTGCAGCTGCGAAAGAAGAATGGAGACATCATGCCAGATGTAAATTGCATATCATCCCGCCTTGCCCCCATCTTGTGGTGATGGTGGTTTCGCAAAACCCTTACACCCCGGGACAGTGGGTAGGGGGCATGCGATCAGCATGGTCTCCTGCATAAAGATAGCTAACGGGGAAGTGAGCGACGAGCCTCCATAGCTCCTCCCAGTTGGCTCATAGTCCACGGCAATTCCATTGAAGATTTTTTTTTTTAATTTTATAGAGCCCATCTGGCAACTGCCCACTTGGGCATAAGTCGTCGAAAAACACGACAGCCTAGAACTAGGCTACTTTAAAATGAAAATATGAAAACATAACAATGATATAAATTGGAAAACTTAACAATCAGGAAGCAATCTCCGGCAGCTGGGGGAGGTCCCCCTCACCTCGGTGCAGGAGAGTGCAACCTCAAACAAAACAATAACAAACAAAAAACAAAAAAGAACCTTAAATAAAGGGGAGATGCCCGGCCTCCCCCAAAAAGTCAACAAATCCAGAAGTCAATGTGCACAAATCCGTCCAGAGTACAAGGGACAGGCGGTAGCGACCCCGCCCATCCTAGGGACCAGGACAGGAATCATGCGCGAAGATCACCCAGACTGGGACATTCAACAAGAATGTGCCGAACAGTCTGGGGGACGACGCAGTCGTTACAATAGGGCGCAGGCGAGCGCTCCATCAAATAGCGATGCGTCACACGAGTGTGCCCGATTCGGAGACGACAGAAAGCAACCTGAAGCCGCCGCGGCATTGGGGGATAGGTCCATGGGAACAGTCCCGGCGCAATGGCACGCAACTTTAAGTTCCCTTCGACCGTCTCCCATCTTCTTTGCCAAGCAGTCCAAAGAGCTGCCGGTATTCCTGCCATGTAGTCGGTGTGAGGAAGAGCGAAAAGCTGGTCCGGTCGCAGAGTCCTCACGGACTCTTCGGCGCCCTCATCAGCGCGCTCATTTCCCGCAATTCCTACATGTCCAGGAACCCAGCAGAAGATAATCTCGACATCTGCCCAGCTCGCCAAAACCGTGGCGTCACGGATATCGCGAACCAGGGGATGCGGAGATTCCAATGCCCCGAGAGCACTCAGGGCGCTTTGTGAGTCGCTATAGATCACAATCCGGTCTCCGAACCGGGCACGTCGGGTACTCTCCCGTACCGAGTGGTGTATTGCCACCAGCTCGGCCGTGAAGACAGACGCAGCGCCTGGCAGAGCCCCGCTGACTTCAAAACGAGGGGATACGGCGTGGAAGCCGACCCCCTCTTGAGGCTTGGAGCCATCCGTATACACTGGCACGGTTCCAGCGTGACACGAGGTGTGCTCCAGAAAGGTCGAACGCAATACTCCCAGCGCCGTACAAGCTTTGGGAGCAGAGGCGTGGCGACAAATAGCCAAATGTGGTACTCTCCAGGGTGGCGTCCTGGGCAGAACCAGGGGCGCCCCGGCCCGAGAGCTATATCTAGCGTGACAGCAGATGAAGTGAAAGCTGTTGGCGACTGAGGAAGGCACTGTGCTCGCGCATAAGGCGAGTGATGCACTGCACGCGGCGCAGAGCGAGTGGCATCTCCCCAGCATCGACCAACAGGCTCTCAATGGGGGAAGTGCGGATGACACCGGTGGCAAGTCGGAGGCCGGTGTGGTGGATCGAATCCACCTTCCGCAATAAACGCTCGGCTGCAGATGCATAAAACTCGCATCCGTAGTCGAGCTTCGAACGAACAAAGGATCGATAAAAAAGTAGGGTAGTAGCCCTATCAGCGCCCCAAGCGCTGAAAGTCACGGAACGGAGAATATCCATGGCGCGAGTACAAGAGACCTTAAGGTTGCGAATATGACCCTCCCAGGTGAGGCGTCGGTCGAATACAAGACCAAGGAAACGGTGCGACTCAACCACATCCAGGCGCACGCCATTAAGAAACAAATCTGGGTCGGGGTGAAGCCGTGGATGGCCGCAGAAGTGCACCACCTTAGTCTTGGCCAAAGAAAACCGAAACCTATGCACTTCGGCATAGCGAGAGACGCGGTTCAATGCCTGTTGGAGTCGACGCTCCAGAGTTGGCATCTGGGCCATGCCAAATAGATCGAAAGGTCGTCCACGTAGAGCGTAGCGAGAACATCTTCTGGCAGCACTGAGGTGATGCCGTTGATGCTCAGGGCAAAGAGTGTGACACTGAGGACACTTCCCTGCGGGAAACCCTCTTCCTACTCCTTTGGGCCAGAGAGAGCTCCCCCCACACGTACGTGGAATCGACGATCTCGCAAAAATTATGATATAAAGACTCTGAGGTGTCCCACGCCCCCATCGTGTGGAGA
Organism: Ceratothoa steindachneri; assembly: GCA_963969495.1. NCBI lineage: Eukaryota > Metazoa > Arthropoda > Malacostraca > Isopoda > Cymothoidae > Ceratothoa > Ceratothoa steindachneri. The sequence goes on from OZ018317.1 coordinate 166,240,282, forward strand.
GTCTCCATGATACCGTATCGCCATGCGGTATCATAGGCTTTCTCCAGATCGAAAAAACACCGTGGCGTAGTGCTGTCTACGAAGGAAAGCCTCGCAGGCGGCATTAACCAGTCGGAGCAAAGCATCCGACGTGGAGTGGAACTTGCGGAAGCCGCACTGTGCATAAGACAGATAGCCTCCGCTGTCCAGGAAAAAGGCTAATCTAACATTTACCAATTTCTCCATCAACTTTCACATGCAAGAGGTTAGAGAGATTGGCCAGAAACCGGTCGGAGTAGAGTAATCTCTTCCCAGTTTGCGAAAGGCGAGCACAGTAGCAATTCGCCAGGAGTCTGGGAGAAAACCCTCCACCCAGATCATGTTGAACAAATCTAACAGAAAGGGCATGCCTCGCTCACCCAGGTGTCGAAGCATGGCGTACGAAACATCGTCCGGACCATGGGGGGTGTCTGCGCACGAAGCGAGAGCGGAGCGCAACTCACTGACAGTAAAGTTGTCGTTGAAGGGTTCTCTGCCTCTGGAGGTAAAGTCCAGCCGGCGGCCTTCCGCGACATCACGACGTGCATTGAATGCTGGCGGAGCAGCATCCCCGCTAGAGAATGCGGTAAAAGGGGTCGCGAAGGATTCCACCACGGACGTGGGGTCCGAGATTGCGATCCCATTCTCCTGAGAACGGGAGCATGGTCCTGCAAGAACTTGCCGCGAATCCTTTTGACTCGCTTCCACACCTCAGCTAAAGGGGTCTTCCCGTTAAGTGAAGACACATATGCACGCCAAGAAGAGCGGCGGGAGTGCTTCGAAATATACCGGAACCTAGCCCTAGCCCGACGAAATTCAGCGACAGTGAAATCGTTCGGACGGCGCTTAGCGCATGTAGGCATAACGCTTCTGTTTGAGGGCCGTCTCACACTCGGCCGACCACCATGGGAGTGGTCGGCGTGCAAAATGGACAGACGTCCTAGGAATAGTAGTCAGGCCCACGGCGATGAGGTTGCCGGAGAAGAACTCGACGGCCTCATCTACCGATCTAGAGAATTCAGTCATTTGCTGAAATGCAGGACACCACGCCCGCATCAAGCACCACCGAGGTGGGCTCTCAGGCGGCAGTTGCCCTGAAAATGATATTTGAATGGGAAAGTGATCACTACCATGGAAGTCATCGACCACCCCCCAATCAAATTCAGGCTGTGCATCCGAAGAGCACAAAGATAGGTCAAGGCAAGAAAATGAAGCGGTTCTCGGACAGTGATGCGTAAATTCATCCACGTTTAGGACACCCATCTCAAGCTCTTCCCCTGGAATTTATGGAGTAATCTCCCCAGAGAGGATGCCTGCCCTTTAGATCTCCAAGCAAGAGAAAGGGCCTCTGCAACCGTGCCACGACGCGGCGGAAGTCCCCCGCGTCGTAGTTAGCTGACGGAGGGATGTACGCAGAAATGATAGTATACCTCCTATCCAGGTGCAGCTGCACAGCCACTGCCTGAAAGGAGGTATCTAAAGAGAAAGGAAGAACAGAGACATCATGCCGGGTGTAAACCGCGCATCCCACAGCCCGGCCATCCCGCGGTGGTGGGGTCGCAAGACCCTTATACCACTGGAAGGCGGGCAGGGGGCATGCGCCTAGCATGGTCTAAGATAGCTAACGGGGAACGGGACGAGACGACCCTCCGCAGCTCCTCCCAGATTGCCTGGAGTCCATGGCAATTCCGTTGAAGGAATATGCCCTCCAGGCCTAGCTCCGAGGAGCCTCGGGTGCCCTCCTCGAACTGAAGACCCTCACGGGAATGGCCGTACGCTTCCCGGGGGCAGAACCGCGGGCGCTGTTGGCCTGAGTCTTTTCCTACCTCCGCCTCGAAACCTTAGGCGGGCGTTGCGGCTTCGGGGGCAGGGGGCCCTCTTTTCGAGGAACCACCGTCTCCGAGCCACTCCCTCTACTACTAGGTGTGGGCGAAGGAGCCGAAGCTCCTTTCTTGCTGTCCTCCTTTAGGGGAACAGCTTTAAGAACCCCGGAAGATGGCCTAGTGACCAACTTAAGGGGTGTTGCCTCCTGTGAGTCTAACGACTCGGTGGAGACGCGTGGCCGTTTCGCCTTACGGGAAACGGTCATGCTGGGGAAAGAGGGGGGAGCCATGGTTTTAGCCAGGGCGGGGTATGAACCCCTTTTGCCGCCAGCTTTACCCGTGGAGCGCCCGGGTTGGGTAGAGCCCGCAGAAGGGCTCCGAATTGGCGCAGAAACAACCGTGCTCGTTGGCCTGGATGGGCCAGGAGCAGAGGGTGCCTTTCTAACTATTGAGGCATATGACGTCCCAGGCCGAGCCGGGCGCGCCAGGATTTCTTTCTCAGAGATATGCACCACATTGCTTTGAAGAAGCATGGTGCGGCTCTCTGCAATTGACACATGGCCACACACGATTTGGAGTGATCGTGTGCGACCTTGGAACAATTTACACATACTTCGGGTGACCCCGACTTTGCACGTCTACATGAGCGATTCGTACCAACCAGCACGCACCGACTCAGGGAGCTTATCACAGTCGAACGTGACAAAGAGTGAAGGGGTGGGTCATGAAGCCCCTCCCTGTTTTTTCATCACACTTACAACCTTGACCGCCCATGGTCGGCCAGCTCTAGGGTGATGTCCACAATGGAGTAGTCAACGAGTTCCCTCGCATGAACTACAAAGTTCATAGTAGAGTGCGGCGTCACACTAACCGGGGTGCCATGAAGTCTCCAAAGAGCACTTATCTTGGCTGCCTCGGCGGGATTCGCCGCATTCGCCAGAAGGCTCCCGTCGAGAAATGGGTCACCTTCGGCTCTCTACCAATTGCACTAGCTAATCCTCTCCTCTGATGGATCATGTTGCCCTTGGACAACATGGTGCCATCAGTGGAGCGAATAACAAGGAAGCGCTTCAAGCCAGCGGGCTCGAAAACGCCAGGTAACCTCGGAATCAGGGGCCCCGATGTCATTGAGGCTCCGCCCTGTGCACTCTTGGTCTTAGTCTTAGTCAGGCGCTCCACACACGGGAGGGCAGAGGGGCCGGATGTGCCGATATTGGCTTGGTCGCCTACTAAAGTGGCAGAAGACCCATTCGTCCCCACAGGACCCGCGGATGGAGAGGAGCCCCGAGTTTTCTTGGCCTTTTTAGTTTTTTCTTTTTCTTTTTTGGAGAGGAGGGCAGGGAATGAACCCGCTTCTCATCTCCGCCAGCAGAAGTCCCCAGGCCAGATGAACCGGCCTCAGCCAGGTCCTTCTCCGAAATGGAGAAGGTCCTAGTAGTCGTAGGGGCACCTGTCGGAGGAGACCCCTCCCCTCCTTTTACTGCCTCAGAGACCCTAGCCGTTTAAGGAGGACCTTGCATAGGGGCGGATTCTGGTTCAGTGTTTGGCGCTGAGTCCGGATTCCCCCCCATGGAAGGCCCTACCGTCTGAGGCTGGGTTTCCTCAAGGACCATGTGTGTCACAGGAGGGGCCTCCAGTTGGCCATCCCCTTCCAAGACATCGCAGGTCCCGTTGGCTGTATTGTCACTAGTCTTGTGTGGGGAGGCACAGGCCTTGACCCCGGCAAGGTTCAATATTCTTGCCAGCAGGTCTTTTGAGGGAAGCGACCGAAGGGGCCTGGCTTCCCTCTCCCCCCTAAGGGAGTTTGCCCTACCGAGCCACTTACACGAGGGGCGGTCGGCAATGGGCTGCCTGCTGGCTTTCTTGGCAGTCCCCTTGGAAAGAAAAGAGGGGACTGCCGCTGGAAAAAGGGAGGTGCCCGAAAGCACCTCCAGAGAAGGGGGTGAGGGGGAATCCCCTTCACCCATAGGCGAAGGAGAGGAGTAAGCCTCCTCTCCGGTTAGAGAAATATGGAGGGTCCCCTGCGCAAGCACAGGGTGGGGGACCTCCCCGAGGGCAGCTCCGTCGTTGTTATAGGGGAAATTAAGGGAGGATGTTTTGTTTTTGCATCATTGGGCATGGTGACCCTCTTTGTTTTATGGGATGCAATCGCTCACCACCTCTCGCAGTAGGCCGCACTGCAAGAGGTGCTTACAGGCCCGGCAGAGCCACGCGCCGCCATTTGGGACCACCCCTCCCGCCTGGTGGCCTGACAGTCCATAGGCATGGCGGCTCAACCTTGAACAACGTGTAAAAAAGATAGATTTTAAAGACGAGAGGAAAAGAGATGTGAGGAAGGTATGGGTGGGGATGAAGCAGGTTGTTAAAAACCAACCACCCCAGACCGGAACTCAGGGGTTAGGGAACATTGTCCCCTCCCCCCTCAGCCCCGATCCGGGGCAGTTGGCTGAGAAGGTCAGCATCTACCCTGTGAAATTAGAGGCTGACCAGAGAAAGCTGTGGGACAGGTTGTTTGAAAAGCGATGAAGTAGGGTAGAAATACAGGGTGTCTGAAAGAAGGAGAAGAGGCTAAGCTGGGGCTGGACGGAGCACTGGATCCCGTCAGCACAGTGGCCAGGATGGCAAATCGTCGCGCCCCTTACGGGGTGGCAGTCCATCAGCATGGCACCTCAACCTTGGACATTGCGTAAAATTGATAGAGTGTGAAGAGAGAAGGAAAAGGGATGTGAGGAAGGTATGGGTGGGAATAAAGCAGGTTTTCTAAAAACCCACCATCCCAAACCTGAGCTCAGGGGTTAGGCAACATCGTCCCGTCCCCCCTCAGCCCCGATCCAGGATAGTTGGCTGTGAAGAAGTTTGGCGAAATAGGGGAGAAATACAGGCTGTCTGAAGAAAGGAGAAGAGGCTAAGCTGGGGCCAGACAGGGCACTGAGAATTCCATTGAAGATATATGATCACTCTAGAGCTGGTCAGCCATCTCTACTTTCACAAAGTCCAAGGTAGAGTGCGGCATCACACTCACCAGGGTGCCATTAAGTGTCCGAAGAGCACTTATCTTGGCTGGCTCGGAGTGATCCGCCGCATTCGCCAGAAGGTTCTTGTCCAAGAAATGGGCCACCTTTGGCTCTCTACCAATCATACTAGCTAAAGCTCTCCTCTGATGGATCATGTTGCCCTTGGCCAACATGCTGCCATCAGTGGAGCGAATAACTAAGAAGCGTTTGAAGCCAGCGGGCTCAAAAATGCTGGGTAATCTCTGAATGAGGGGCCGCAATGTAATCGAGGCTCCGCTCTGCACACTAGCACTTTTGGTGTTAGTCAGGGGCTCTGCACCCAGGAGGGGGGGGGGATGTGCCGGATCTTGGCTTGGTCACTTACCGAACAGCAGCAGACCGATCTGTCCCCCCCAGCCCTCGCGGATGGAGAGGAGCCCTGAGTCTTTCTTTATTTTTAGGAGATGAGGGCGGGGAATGAACCCACTTCTCCCTTCCGCCAGCAGGAGCCCCCAGGCTGGATGGACTGGCTATGGTGGAGCGAATGTGAGGGTGTGTGTAAAGGACCATTCTCACACCCTTTTCCCAATACCCTCTCCCTCCCTCTGTCCGAACAGGTGTGTGTGAATAACTAGAATTTAAATTTTTTGGTTTTTTCAATTTTTATTGGTTTGTTTTCTCTTTTCAGAGATTATATTTTGTTAAAAATCTTTTAGCAAATATAAATATAAGTATAAATATTTAAAGAATTGTTAAAGCTGTAAATTAAGTAAATAGTGAATTTCCATAGAATTGGTTGTGCGCACTTGAATATACACTAAGAGGTAAGATAGTTAATAGAATTTGCTCAGGTCGAATGCCCACTTATTGGTTCCCCTTCCCTCTATAGTAAATAGGCGAGTACTCCGCCCAGCCCTGAGATGGAGAACTTTTCTTACCTCACTTGCCACCTGCACTGCCCACCTGAATTGGCTGACGAGCATACCCCCCCCCCTTTTATTGGCCTACTACCACCCCCCCACAGCGCACAAGTGATAATCCCGTACCTCTTTTTTTATTTATTTTTTTTGTCATTTTGTTGCGTGGACATTGTTTGGTCAAGTACCAAATGATTGGTGGTTTTGTACAGATTTGTTCTCTGCACCCATCTTTTTTTTTTATTTTGTTTTTGGTTGGGAGAATTGTAATTTAGTATAGGTTATTTATTTTGAGTGTGCATCTGTGTTTATTTTTCTTATAAATATAAATTGTAAGTATATTTGTAATTATTATTGTATTTTTTCTTGTAAAGTAAAGGACTATATATAAAATCGTATCAATTCTTCCTCAGGGTTCTCAAGGTTCATAAATTCTAAGATAAGGTTGGAAAGCAGGGTTAGTGTTGCCTTCGGCCCGCTACATGGCCTAAGCAAGGTCCTTCTCCGAGATGGAGAAAGTCCTGGCAGTGACAGGGGCACCGGTCGGAGAAGAAGATCCCTCTCCTCCTTGTACTGTCTTGGAAACCCTAGCTTTTTGAGGAGGACCTTGCGTAGGGGTGAACTAAGTTCAGTGCTTAGCACCGAGCCTGGATTCGCTCCCATGGAAGGCCCTACCGTCTGAGGCTGGGTTGCCTCAAGGATCATGGTTATCTCGGGGAGGGGGGGTACTCCAGTTAGCCATCCCTCCTGAGGACATCACAGGTCCCATTGGCAGTGGTGTCACAAGTCTAATCTGGGGAGGCACAGGCCTTGACCCCCGCTAGGTTTAATATTCTAGCCAGCAGATCTTTTGAGGGAATCGACCGAAGGGGCCTGGCTTCCCTCTTTCCCCTAAGGGGGTTTGCCTTACCGAGCTGCTTCAATGGGGAGTGGCGGCTATGGGCTGCCTGATGGCTTTCTTGGCAGTCCCTTTGGAAAGTAAAGGGGGGACTGCTGCTGGAAAGAGGGGTGAGGGGTGAGGGGTGAGGGAAAGTTCCCTACACCCATAGGCCATGGAGAAGAGTAAGCTTCCTCTCTGGAAAGAGAGATTTGGAAGATCCCCTGCGAGAGCACAGGCGGGGGAAGGACCTCCAATTTTTTTTGTGGAGCTGCCCGAGGGAGGCTCCGACGATGGACATGGGAAAATTGAGGGGAGATTCTTAGTCTTCTCATCATTGGGCATGGTGACCCTATTTTTTAAAAGGGGAAGCAATAGCTCAATACCCTCGGCATTAGCCCACTCTGCAAGGGGTGCGTACAGGGCTGACAGAGCCAGGTGCCACCATTTAAGGCCACCCCTCCTGCCTGGTGACCTGGCAGCCCTTCAGCATGGTGACTCCACATTGGGCACAGCGTAAAAAAAAAAATAGATAGTGAAGTGAGAAGGAAAGGGGATGTGAGTCAGGTATGGGTGGAGATCAAGCAGGTTGTTAAAAACCCACCATCCCAAACTGGAGCTCAGGGGTTAAGAAACATTGCCCCCACCCCCCTGACCCAACCAGGAATAGTTGGCTGAGAAGGCCACCATCTACCCTGAGAAAATAAAATGAATGCATAGGGCCAAAAATTAATGCTGCAAAGCCCAAACGGACTAGCCTGCAGCCAACTTCAAGGATGGGTAATTTGCATGAGTGTTCTCAATAAAAATATAGACATCTGGAGAATATACAAAAATATAGCTATGAAGTTAAGATCAATAGAATGGAAGTACAGGAATTTAAAACCATCAAAGGGTGTAAAAGGATATAAAAAATAAACTATTGAGAACTCAACAAAGGATAAAACATAAGACTATTTATGGATCAACAATAGATACAAGAACAGAGAATATAAAATCATGAAACAATATATTAAATTTTGGCTAAAAGATTAGATTCTTCTAAAAATTTAAAAATTCCATTCACACTAAAAGAGACATGAGTCTCAGACAAGATGCCCCACAGAACCTGTTGGGGGGGCCATCTGCCCACATATTCAGTAATGAGGGGATAGACATCACAAAGTGGGACTGGGGCTGATGGGGGTGCCCCAATGATGCCGCCTCCTGGGCTGCAGTATCCGCCCTTTCATTACCTGGGATACCCATGTGACTGGGCATACAGCAAAAAGAAATCTTATGAATAGGAGAAAAATAAAAAAGCCACCGCTGGATCTTGGAAACCAGCGGATGGCTAGAACCAAAAGCAATCAGTGCCTCCAGAGAACTAAGGGAGTCAGAGTAAATCGTAAGACAACCAGATGGCATAGGAGCAATAACAAAGAGTGCAGCAAGAATAGCAACAAGTTCTGCTGTGAAAACAGAAGCTGCACTTGGTAGGCGAACCAATATTGTCTGAGATGGGAAGACAGCAGCAGCTCCAACTCTGTCCGATGACTTGGACCCATCGGTGAACACAAAGGTGCTAGGCCGATGGTGGGAGGAGTGTTGATCATACATGATTCTCAAGGCTACAGGCAAGAACTGATCTTTGGGCCTACCAGTAAGCCCCTTGCATACCACTACAGGTGGTATTAGCCATGGGGGAATCTTTAGTATTGAAAACGGAATAACAGAAAACTCCCTTAGACATCTTGTGTACTCGGCCATGCACAGAGCAAAGGGGCGAGCCAGGGATGGAAATCTATCATATGAGGCCACTGTTGGCAAATTGAATGTGCACTCATATACTGGTGACCATGGTAATTGCTCAAGTCTAAAAAGATATTTGAGGTTAGACTTGAGCCTGTGAAAAGAAAGAGGAAGAGCCCCATTCTCTGCATAGAGACTCCACACAGGGAAGTACTTGCAGGCTCCAGAAGCCAGGCACACACCCTGGTTACGCACAGTATTTAATTTTTCAAGGATCGACAGTGAGGCAGAGGAGTACACCTGTGAGCCATAGTCCAGCTTTGACTGGACCAATGCTAAAGACAGAAGCCACAGGGAGCATTGATCCCTACCCCCAAAAGTGTGTGACAGTAATTTCATTATGTCCATTCTCTTCAGACAAAACCTTTTCAAAGCGTCCAAATGAGGCCTCTAAGAAAGCCTTGAATCAAAGATCATCCCTAGAAATCTGAAATGGGGCTCAAAGGTGTCAGGGACACCATAGAGTGACAAATGGGGAGGGTCCCATGTCACCGATCTATTATTGTAAAAGTGGACAGCCTTGGTCTTTACTACAGAAAAGCAGAAGCCCTTGGAAGAAGCATTATCACCTATGGTATTTATAACCCATTGTAGCTTATTGAGGACAAATGGAAGTCTAGGCAATAAACAGATAAGCGCTAAGTCATCCACATATAGAGTTGAGGAAATCTCAGCTGGGAGATTTGCGATAATGCTATTGATGGCCACAGAGAAGCAGGTGACATTGAGGACACTTCCCTGTCGCACACCCTCAACTTGCTCTACGGGTTCTGATAGGGCATTTCAAACTTTTACACATAGTGTGCGCCACATGAGGAATTGCTGGACAAACCTGGGGAGAAAGCCCCACAGGCCCCAATCATGGAGTTGCTTAATGATACCATGCCTCCAAGTGGTATCATATGCTTTCTCAATATCAAAGAAAACCGCAATAGAATGCTGCCTCTTTGAAAAAGCATCTCTTATATAAGACTCCATTCTAACAAGCAGGTCAATGGTACTCTGCTTTTTTATGAACCCTGATTAAGAGGAAAATATAAGATGGTTTGTTTCCAAAAACCAGATGAGTCTTGTATTTATTATCCTCTCAAACAATTTACATGGACAACTAGTAAGGACAATGGGGCAGTAATGGATGGGTTCCGTCCCATCCTTTCCTGGTTCTTGGAAAGGTAAAACCACAGCCTCCCTTCATATAGAAGGGAAGCAGCCCCTAATCCGATGAAGTTATAGATGTCCAGGAAATATGAGAGGAGGGATGGATGCATATTCCTAATCATATCATAGGAAATGCCATCTGATCTGGGTGTAGTGGAACCACAGAGCTTCAGTGCATTATGGAGCTCATGGATAGAAAAAGAGCCGGTTATAAGGCTCAATATCCATGTTAGGTTCCATAAAGTTGATAGGATGCTGCTCCTGTTTGAGCCTAAAGCACTGGAATTGGAAGGAATAGTTGTCTGGGCTTGAAATATTTGCAAACGATCCAGCCAAAACATCGGAAATATGGGACAAGTCTCCCGACAGTATCTGACCTAAACAATGTTGGGAGCTGTAAAACCATTGGATTTCCCCAATAGCTTTTTGATCCTCTTCCAGATTTTGTCTACAGGGATCTGCCAAGATATCGATGTGATTTAAGCATCCAACGCGGTCTTTCAAGCTTGTTGAAGGGTGCGTCGCCGTGCTGACGTTGCTCAGTTATGAGCAAGTTTCTTTACCATCGTGGGGCACAGATGGTAATGTCGGCAAGCCTGTTTACATTCAGTGACAACTCTCGAGCATTCAGCAGACCACCAGGGCAATTGTGGTCTATGAGCAGTTGAGCCGGAGAGCGGGATGGAGGAATTAGCTGTCTGATTAATGTGGGCTAGATCAATAGCCACTTCAATATCTTCATGAGGAAAGGACCCATCATGGCTTGAGAGGTGCCTGAACTTAGGCCAGTTTGCTTTTTTTTGTATTCCATCTTTTGCTAGGTGGTGGAGGAGGACTACCTACATGTACATGGTGTTATTACAATGGGGAAGTGATCACTGCCTCGTAAGTCAGGATCCACTGCCCAGTCAAAATCAGCTCTACAGCTTGGTGAACAGAGAGACAAGTCCACACATGTAAAGCTGTTTGTCTGGTTTTGAAATGATGTGTGGCTGCCATCGTTAAGAAAGCAAACATCATTAGTGCCCAGAAATCTCACAAACATATTTCCTCTAGGGTTGTTATTATGGTCCCCCTAAGAGGGGTGTCGAGCATTAAAGTCTCCAATCAATAAAAAGGGAAGAGGGAGTTGAGAAATTAAATTAGCTAACTTTGTAGCTAAAACAACTGTATCTCTTTCCTCGCCAGGAGGAAGATACAGCGAACAGACCGAATAATGGCAAAAGAAAACAGGTGGACAGCAACTGCCTGCAGGTATGTGTTAAGAGAGAGCTGGTTGTGGGGAACCCTATTGTTAACAAATACAGTAGAACCATGAATTGGTTTTCCAGGGTTCTTATAATATCCCACAAAACCCAAAATGTTGGGTACTCTGCAAGTACCCAAGCAAGTCTCCTGTAAAGCAATACAATCGGGATTGTAATCATTAAGAAGGAGCTTGAACTCTTCCCATTTAGGCAAGAGACCTTGGAGGTTCCAATGAATAATTGGAAACATTGTTACCATTTAAGCATAACGGTAGATTTCTTCCTACCCTTAAGGGTAGGAGATTTTGGATTTGAACTACCAGTGGAAGTGGTTCATGTCATACTAGCCTTAGGCTTGGAGTATGACAAAGGAGGCATCGGAAGCTTGAGTTTTGCGTTTGTTTTTTCTTTAAGAGGTGGCGCATCAGATTTTGATAAGTGGCTGTAAGAGAGAACTGTCTTCACTGGAGAAGCAGAGATGGAAACAGCTCCTGGGGCAGTTCAGGTGTCGAGGGAACAGACGATGTTGACACAGCTGGTGGTATTGGTTGGGATGGTAGAGGCGATGGTGGTGGCAAGGACATTGGCAAAAGTTGTGAATTCGATGCTGATAGAGAAGGATGTGGAGTCAGTTTTTGAGAGGCCTCCTCAGATGAGGGGGTAACCTCCACAACAACTGGCTCCTGGGAAGGAGCAAAGGTTGGTTCCTTCTCATTTAGGGATCGAAGGAATTCCAAAGCAGTATCAACAAGGGGGGGTGGAGTGATAACTTGCTTTGGAGCTGAAGAAGAGCTTGGTCCTTTAGGAGCAGGGTGAATGTCCAGAGGTGGAATGGATACCACCTGAGAACCAACATCATCAACATCCACATGTTCTGGAGCAGTAGCAAGGTGCTTAACCACCCTTGGGGAACCAGGAGAGGATGGAAGGTTCCTCTTCATGTTGGTAACCTCAGAAACACTGTTAGGTACTGACCAAGAGTGTTCATCATGAGGATATGTACGTTTAGGATGGGGAGGACTTTTTACCTGGTCAGGCACAGGAGAACCAGTAGGAGGTCTCTGGCTTCTCCTTTTCTTTGGCCTGGTAGAATGCAAAGCATCAGAAAAGCTCACACCAGGTTGGACATACATCTCCTTTACTCTTCTTCTAGCCTCTTTAAAACTGACCCTGTTCTTGTTTCTAATGGCAATGACTTCTCTCTCATAGAGAAAGAAAGTGCATTGCTGTGATGTTGCAGGGTGTTCTCCACCACAGTTAGGGCAGCACGGCTGTTGAGAACAGGGCATCCTGTGATAATCCAATCCACAATTGACACACAACCTTGCCTGTTTACAAAATTTGCTTACATGGCCAAAGCGTTGGCAATGGAAGCGACATTGTGGGTTTTCAATGTAAGGCTTGACTGGGATATTAAGAGAGCCAGACTTAACATACTTGCGCAGTTCCAATCTGTTGAAGGTCAGGATTATGGTGGCAGTAGGTAACCTAACACCATTCACAAGTCTGGAAATACGGTGGACACTTACAACCTTCTGATTGGTAAGCTTTGATACCAGCCTGTCAACATTGTAATCTATTAACTCTCCCAATCGGATAACACCTTTACTGGTGTTAAATATCGGGTGCAAAGCAGGGGACATGTCTACAGAAGCTAAAGATGGTAGGGTCTTACTTAATCCGCTGATGCTGCTTGCTTGATTTTGCCTCAACTATCAATGGGCCATCATTACATGCCACATTTGGGTAGGTTCGCCACATTTCTCAACAAAATCCTCATAGACATTGAAGATGTCAGCCTTACTAAGAGGACTATTGTTCATTTTCAAGACTAAAAATTGGTCATAATCCAACTCAGGGTCGACTTCTGACCCAAACGGATAAGGTCTATCATATAAGTATATATTTTATTTGGGGCTGCCCCTGGAGCCGAGGGCATGCACCAAATCGTCATTGTTAGTCCAAAGAGCGCCCATACAGCCCAGACAGGGTAACCCGCCGCAGACTCCCACTGTCATTTTTAAAAAAGCGGAGCCGCATAATGGAGATTCTCTGGACTGCAATGCTAAGACTTCCCAGAAACAAAATAACGACCCGGAAAACCAAACCTCCTCTAAGGGACAGTCCTGCAGGCAATGCCCCCCTCCCCAGTGGGCGCATCCATTGGCTTGTATAGAGGCAAAAGTAGGAAAAGAAGAAAAGACGGGGCGCTGAGTCCCATCAGCAAGAGCAAGGTTTGAATGGAGAATGTCAGGCGAATAATTGGGTATGTATCCAAGGCTATGAATGTAGCAGAACAAAAGTATTTGATTGTGGAGCATTTGAAAGATTTGAGTGATTTTGACTATGTGATTGAGTATGTGCCTGGTGAACAGAATGGAGTGGCTGATTTGATGTCAAGGTATCCTGGTACGAATGATGAAAATGTGTGTGGAGTGAGTGATCCTAAGTATTTGCCAAAAGGGATTATGAATGGAAAGGAGAGTAAGGGTGGTGGTGATTCCTTGTTTGAGAGTGTATGGAATGGTTTGCAAGATTTGAAGTGATGGAGTAGATGTGAGAGTGCCCGATAGTGTGGATGACTTAAGGAAGGAGGTAATGAGTGAAGTATGTAGGAAGCCTGAGAGTAATTGGTATTGGGAGGGTGCGGAACTTTATGAAAGAATTGAGAGCAATGTGTATGCCAGGAGTCCCACCATTTTAGGAAGTATTGATTGTAGTGAGTCGTTTGTATGGTGATTAAACAATCACCATACAAACGACTCACTTTGTGCACTTTGGTGTTTAGAGACTCATTAAGTACAAGGATGAGAAAGTGAAGGATTTGAATGCTAATGTGGTGCATCTGCAGTGTTTTAGCAATGTGCATTACAATTGGGTGATTGAAAAGTGTTCATATATGAGGGAGAAGAATGATTGTCTGGAAGAAGATGAGTGTGTGGTGAGTGATGATGTGGGAGTTGATGACGGTATGGATGTCAGTGATATGCGAGTTGATGATGGTGTGAATGTCAGTGCTGATGTTGGTGTGCTTGTTCTTTCTGTGTATTACTAACATGGAGGACCTGATATGATGGAAGCGAGTGAAAGTTGGTGAAAGTTTCTGTGGTTTGATTGATACTGGAGCTCAAGTGTCGTTAGTGAATGAGAGGATTCTGAATAAGTACGATGAGTTAAGATGTTATGAACAAAGGCCTGCAAAATTACAGATAAGTGGATTGAGGAATGGAATGATAGTGGTATATATATATATATATATATATATATATATATATATATATATATATATATATATATATATATATACATACAGGGTGTCCACAAAGTTTGGGTACATAGGGGATAAATACATACCTTTAGAACAAAACAATTTTATTTAATTATAATGTTAAGAAATTATATTTTCAATATGATTTCCATTATTTGCAATGCATAAGTTGATGCGCCTTGCTAAATTCTGGTGAACTCGATTGAATAGGTGTACATTGCCCCGTCGATTTCAGCACACTGACTGATAATGCGTTTTCTCAAGTGTTAGATTTGCAATCTTCATTGAGTAAACTTTCTCTTTTAACATACCCCAGAAAAATAAATCAAGGGGAGAAAGGTCTGGTGAACGAGGGGACCACTCCACATGACCTCTTCTTCCAATCCAGTGAGGAAAAGTGCTATTCAGCCAATCTCTAACATTTGTAGCAAAATGGGCAGGGGCTCCATCCTGCTGAAACCAGTCCGGAAGTCCCTCACCTAGGCGCTCAATTTGAGGCATTAATTTGTCTCAACATGTTCAGATAAGTGTCACCGGTTACATGTTCATCAAAGAAGAAGGGTCCTAGCACATGAGCTTTCCACAAACCACACCACACCATCACCTTTTGGCAGCCTTGCTGTTTGGATGGATCCATCCAATGTGGATTGTCTTGAGATCAGTATCGAAGATTCTGTCTGTTGACTTCACCATTAACATAAAACAAAGCTTCATCACTGAACAACAAAAGGTCTTTAGTAAAATTGATACACTGGGGAGGAAAAATAACATAAATAAATAAAATATTAAAATTCCTATGTACCCAGACTTTGTGGACACCCTGTATATATATATATATATATATATATATATATATATATATATATATATATATATATATATATATATATATATATATATATATATATATATATATATATATAAAATGCCTCCACACTTTGGAGGTTGGTAACAATATTCCACTTCTACTCCAGGGGCAGCTCATCATCTAAAGTGCAAGACCAACTGTCACTTATGACAGGTACCACATGTGGTGGCGTCCCAACACTTTCAGCCCTGACTCTCTGATCACCTTGTTTATCTCTTTCGCAAGGGCCTTGTAAAAGTCAAGGTCATTTCTTGGGGCTTTTACTGAACACACAACTGAGAACTATGCTTGAATGTAGTAGTGTACAATGAAGACACAGAACTCACCCAACTTTGGAGGAACTGTGGCCTTGACTGCATGTGAAGTGGATGGCCACTATTTGTTGTAATTCTGCGAACTGAGGCGCAAAGATCCACATTTTCAGAGCATAAATTGCTCTTTCCATCAATCGAGCCCGATGGACTGCTCCTGGCTTGTGGAAAGAGATCTTCTTGCATTCATGAGGGATTCCACCAAGGAACACAATGGCTAGTTCTAGCAGTTCCCGGTAATCATCACGTGGGTGGTACTGTCAGAGGTAGCCTTGGCAGAGTTTGAGATCGCCATCCACCAAGTCTTCCTTGAGCTCTTCATTTGCTGTCCTGTACTGGTCTTGATCAACAAACTGCCGGAACTCTCCAAAATGGACAAAGTCAGTGATATCTGGACTTTGAGATGCTTCTGGGTTGAGGGTAGGGAAAACAGCTTCTAGCACATGATGGTGACAGGCCAGATGCAGCAGATCTAAACCAAGGATTTGCTACAGTTGAACACACACTTCACCCTTGGATCCCATATTCGTCACCATTGTGTCTAAGTACAGTGCTCAAATTCGATCTGAAATAGCCCACTCAGATATAACAGAATGGATGGTTGTAGTGGAGCGAAGGTGAGTGTGTGTGTATAAGGGGCCATTCTCCCACCCTTTTTCCCAATACTCTCTCCCTCCTTCTGTAAGAATGTGTGTGTGTGAATGGGTTTATTTTGTCTTTTGTTTATTTTATGTATAAAATAAATTAACATGTTTTTTTCTTTCTTTCCAAGCGCCATATTCTGGAAAGGACTTAGTTTCCTAATCTTTATATTGCAAACAAATAGCTAACTATTTAGTATTGTTAAATACCAAAAGCCACTAGTATATGACAAAGGTTCTAGGCCATGTTCTGTCTTACTTGGTTGAGTGTAAAATAGCTTAGCTTTAATGAAGGAGGGCTTAAAATAGCCACACAACTGTAACAAGGTCAGTTATCTTAGTCCAAGCTCAGAGGCGCTAGTTTTGAATACAAAGATTTTTGTTGTACCACGTGAGACCTGCTTTTTTTTTTTGTTAACTATATATTGACTGTTGTAGTCCAGATTTTTTTTTTTTTTTTAGAATGTTTCTTAGGATCGATTAATAGCATTTGTAAGTAGGATTTGTTTTGTTTTTTTATTGCGTATATAAAGGAAATTTAGCTATATTTTTTGTGTGTAAATAGTAAAGAGATCTCTAATATATCACCCCTCTCCATTGTGAATATCATTGTACATTTTTTTTGTTAGTAAAGGACTGTATATACAATTCATTTCATTCTCCTTCGATTTCTCATGTCCGAATTATGTAGTGTAGGAAGCGGGTTGGAATGATTGGGATTAGAGTAATAGATTTTTGGCCTGCTACTGTAAGCTCTACTTTGCTATCAGTGATGGGAACTGTGAGGAACTTCTCCAGAAATAAGGATAGGTCCACAACACTTTGGTTTGTGAGGTAGGGCATTAGTTTTCCATCCCAGAGGAGTATGAGAGGTACATCAGGAACAAAGTTTCTTTCAGCTCTGCCGCCTTTTCCTGGCAATGATGTCTTCGTTCCTGATTGATCATGCTTGCGCTCAATGACAATTCTCCAGCATTCTCTCCCAGATCCACGAATTGAACCAGCACATGTGCAGCTTGACAGTCTTAGGTTTTGTCTGGTCCAGAGCAGCAGAAACTTGCGGGGAGATGATTTTCTTCTGTGATAATGCACAGAAGGATCGTTTTAGTGGAGTTACTATCACACCTTGTTCTTCAGATGAAGTGGGCGAGGTTGAGTTTAATGGTGGCATGCCTTTCTGCGAATGCTTGACTTTCATTTGCAGCTTGACTTCTTACATTGTCCCATCTCTGCTGTGTCCGTTTCTCTTTTTCCACCCAGGCCGGATCCATACCGGGCATCTTCCCCTGCCTACCAGGCTTCCTCTGAGCTTCAAGGAACTTGCGGTCCTCCTTGATCTTGATCAAGTACATGGCATCACGATGTGCTACATCGAACAAATATTTCAGGGAAGCAACAAAATGGCTCAGTTTTCCTCAACTTGCCCTGTTGTCTGTGATTTTGATTTCTGCAATTTGTTGTACTCTTTGTGCAGATGCCATACTTTTTTAGGATATCACACAGATCAATGGTTGGAATATTCGCCTTGGAGTACTGATGTTGAACTTTGAGTGCCATCTGGTGAACTGAGAACGTCAAATTATGTAGGTTTAGCTTTGCGTGGTACTGTAAAACACACAGGACTTTTTCATGGTTCGGGAGAATACTCAATGGCAGCTGTTGAGTTGCTGGGGCTCCTACGAGCCATAACTTGTCGGCGGACTTCGTGGAAGACATCTGTAAAAAAGAAAAACACAAGTCAATAAACAGGAGAATAAGATGGAGATCTCTCCATAATATAAAACAATACTGAAACCACTTTTGCACTGCAAAACTGTACAGGGCGGGACCATGCCTTCGTTGTATGGGGTGGTGCAATAGGGACAAACTTCAAAGCATCTGCACAAAATTAAGATGTCATGCTACAAGACTTAGATTTTGCTTGTAGTGTTTCCTCATCAATACGCAAGAACTGCCAGGTTCAGCGTTATAGTACGAACACTTTTGTTTTTTTGACTCACCCTACTGTAGAGTGTAGTTAGAATATCTTCCAGCAACACAGAGTTAAAACCATTGATCTTCAGGGCAAAAAGTGTGACACTGAGGACACTTCCCTGTGAGACACCCTCTTCCAGCTCCTTTTAGGGCGGAGAGGGCTCCCCCCCCACCACCAGTACATAGAATGAATAAACTTGACCCATTATTTGGAGTGTCTCCATAATAACATAACATCATGTGATAAAATAGACATTCACCAAATAGAAAAACACTTGCCATAGGACTGTTTATGAAGGAAGGCCTGTGAGATGGCATCCTTCACCAGGAATCTGGGGAGATAACCTTTGTCCAGATCCTGTTGAACAAATCTAACAGATAGGCCATGCCTCATTTCTGACCAAGAGTGGAACACAACTTACTCAAGGTAAACCTGTTGTTGAAGGGTTCTCTGCCTCTGGAGATAAGTCCAGTCAGCAGCCTTCTGTGATATCATGACATACATTGAATGCTGGTGGAGCAGCATCCTAGCTAGAAAAAGTGGTTGTGAAGTACTCCACCACGGTTGCAGGGTCCAAGATTGCAGTTCCATTTTCCTGCAGAACAGGATGGGGGGGAGGGGGTCATACAAGAACATGGCCAGAATAAATTTGTTCGCTTCCACATTTCTGCAAAATGTTTTCTCATTAAGTGAAGCTTGAACCATGTCCAAAATTGAATTTGCACTTGAAAATTACTCTAATTTGGGAGATAGATACTAATGCAAATGAGGATGGTATAGGGTTAAAAAACATTTAATTGTATTTTATATCAAATCTACAAAAGAGATGCAAATGCATTAGTAAATCATCTATTTTAGTATTTTCCTTTATGATGTAAAAAAAAACATGACATTTTATGTGAAATAATCAAATACTCATATATAGCCTACTCAGTGGGAGAGTGTACATAGTTTTTGCATGTGATGCAGTATTTATAATTTGTTTGAGGAGATTCTATTACCCATGTTTGAGAGGAATTTGTCACTCTTACTGGGTTGTGTCTCAGTCGAATTATAAGAGATTTTAGTGTGACAGTATATAGTTTTCACCAAAACAATAAAAAAATATATTAGTGGAAAAATGCATCTACTAACTTTTTAAATCTAACATGGGTCCATTGGGCATTTTTTCATAATTGGCCAATTCTTGAATCATTTCTAAAATAGCTGGACAATCAGAGACTGTGGCAGGTCTTATTATAAATATTGCCATCTTTCACTTTTAGTATTTTTTTAGTTAAATCTGAAAAAAATTAGTATAAATCATTCAAGATAAAATTTAATATAATCATATTGATATGCAAATTAAAGCGTGTTGGTTAGAGGAGGTAAATATCAAGGTGAATTAGAGTCGTTTCTTTTAAATGAGCAAAGAAAAAGCTACATTGGTGAGAATACTGTCAATATAATTGGCACAAAAACAGGCCAACTACTATGGCATTTTTTTATATACCCCCTCCCTGAAAAGTACCTAAAGAAAGTCACATATTACTTGCCACATGAGTCAGGTGAGGTAACAAGAAATTGAGAGTAGCTAGGCAGACAAGCTTCAGTTTAGTTTAATTCTTGTATTTGTAGAGTTAGTGGTTGTTCATTGTGTGGGGGTGATAGCATTATTGTTCAAGGCAAACAATTACAATTAGGTAATACTTGCTCTAACTGGAGTGAGCCTGCATAACATTCAAAGATGAATGCTGAAAGCATGCAAGATTTGTGCCACCAGCTACCACTTCAAAGAGAGGGCACATGAGACCTCAAGGGGACTTTTAGAGTTGTCCAGAGCAGGGTTGTGGAGTCGGTGGAGTTGCATATTTTAAGGGGAAGTCAGAGTCGCTTTTTCAGATATGGTGGAGTCAGAGTCGCAATATTTTAGGGAAACTCTGACTAGAATTTTAAATAAATTATATATATAATTGTTTAAGAATGAAAGTAAATAATTCACATATTGCCTACATATTATATAAATTGAAGGGACAAAACTGTTTATTGTATGTCCATGGTTGTGAGTTTTTCTGTGTCACAGACTTAAAGTTGAGTGCCAGATCTCATAGTATGGACTTTCTCATTTCTCATGCAATGAGAAATAATTTCCAAGATTCTTGAATAAAGAAAGAGAAACAAAAAAATATATATGTTCGTCAAAGGCATTCATGAGAAACATGATATAACGAGCCGCACAAGTAATTATTTATCAGAAATGAGAAAAGTAGGATAATAGTTATTGATAAAAAATTATAGAAAATTTGTATCAGATGCGCGGAGGTGGGATTCTGCATCTGGTAGTCTTATCATGGTCTATCATCAATGCAATGTAATAGTTGTCATACTCAGTTCTCATTGTTTGTTTGGCTTCTGTGCTAAGAGGTGTGTGGATGTTGTGCTCTGCTACCTATTCTCTCTGCTTTTGCTAATTAAGTGAAGTCTAGGTATAAAAAATTGGATCATCATTGTAGTTGTTTTAGCCTAATATGAGGCTTTGAATTCAATTAACTTCCCATTTTTTTGTTTTTAGTATAGAAGTAATTTTTTTCAATATATGAACAAGTATGATGTAATAGAGTTCACGATTGGCTAGAAATTACAAGTTTGAGCTTCAATATCTTCATCAGCATTTGCATGATTTTTATTTGAATATATTGAATCAAACTTATTGTTCGTGGTTTTGGAGGTTGAATTTTAGAAATTTGGTTTGTAATTTTAATGTTTGTATTTGCATAAACAGTTTTTTGATATATGAAAGTAACATATCTTTAATATGGCTGGTTACAGACATACAATCATGGGTCTAAATATGTTAGACAAACTAACGGTCACTTGAAAATTTGAATTGAAGTTATTGATGATTGCAACAAAAATCTCATACTATTTATCATTTGCACAATATATAAAATGATAGAATTGCCACTCATATTATAATATTGCAATAATTCATAGTTAATGAAATGAGTATAAGTATATTTTTAAGAGTTAATTATTGCCCATATGTCTTTTGTTTCAAATAGCATATGTATCTGTCAGACAGTGGCATTATTGGTATATAATTCATGGTTAAATGATAAATGGTTTAATTAAAGTATTCAATAATGAATTAAAGAATTAATTTTTATTCAATTTTTACTAGGAAATAATGTCTTACATAATGTTCATTTCTCTCTTACAGATTATTCACATAACATTTACAGTCATTGAAACGAAAACAGGTTGTAATTCTGCATTATTTTTGTTTTATTTTCAGGGTTTTTTTATTTAAGGGGCTATCTGGCGACTGCTGACTTAGGCATAAGTCGCCGTAAACAAACAGCCTAGTTCTAGGTTACTTTAAAAAATTGAACAGGAAACAACAATAAAAAGAAGTAACAATAACACTAACAAAGCAATAACAAAAACAATAACAAAAACAACAACAATTAAACTTGGTTAAATGAAAGGGAGAAGGACGGCCTTCCCCAAAAAGTCAACAAGTCCACCAGTCAAAGTGCACGCACTCGTCCCAAATACAAGGGACAGGCAGTAGCGACCCTGCCCATCCCGGTACCGGGACAGGTGTCGTGCGCGAAGATCACCCAGACTGGGACATTCAACAAGAATGTGCCGAACAGTCTGGGGGATGACGCAGTCGTTGCAAAGGGCGCAGGTGAGCGCTCCATCAAATAGCGATGCGTCACACGAGTGTGCCCGATTCGGAGACGACAGAAAGCAACCTGAAGCCGCCGCGGCATTGGGGGATAGGTCCATGGGAACAGTCCCGGCGCAATGGCACGCAACTTTAAGTTCCCTTCGACCGTCTCCCATCTTCTTTGCCAAGCAGTCCGAAGAGCTGCCCGTATTCCTGCCATGTAGTCGGTGTGAGGAAGAGCGAAAGGCTGGTCCGGTCACAGAGTCCTCTCAGACTCTTTGGCGCTCTCATTCCCCGCAATTCCTACATGTCCAGGAACCCAGCAGAAGATAATCTCGACATCTGCCCAGCTCGCCAAAACCGTGGCGTCACAGATATCGTGAACCAGGGGATGCAGAGATTCCAATGCTCCGAGAGCACTCAGGGCGCTTTGTGAGTCGCTATAGATCAAAATCCGGTCTCCGAACCGGGCACGTCACATAATCTCCCGTACCGAGTGGTGTATTGCCACCAGCTCGGCCGTGAAGACAGACGCAGCGCCTGGTAAAGCCCCACTGACTTCAAACAGAGGGGATACGGCGTGGAAGCCAACCCCCTCTTGGGACTTGGAGCCATCAGTATACGCTGGAACAGATCCAGCGTGACATGAGGTGTGCACCAAAAAGGTCAAACGCAATACTCCCATCGATGTAGAAGCTTTGGGAGCGTCTACATCGTCCTGGGCAGAACCAGGAACGCCACAGGCCCGAGCTCTCGAAGGAGTTTCTTGGCCCTAAACCAAAAGGGCTTAGGGTATGACTGGCATCTCTCGGTGGCATAGGCACCGTCGAAATCAGTTGCGGATGCAGTGAGAGCTGTTGGTGACTGAGGAAGTCGCCAGGCTCACGCGTACAGGCGAATAATGTACTGTACACAGCGTAGAACGAGTGGCATCTCCCCAGCATCGACTAGTAGGCTCTCAATGGGAAGAGTGCAGATGGCACCGGTCAACAGGCGAAGGCCAGGGTGGTGGATCGATTACACCATCCGCAATACACGTTCGGCTGCGGATGCATAAAACTCGCATCCGTAGTCGAGCTTCGAACAAACAAAGGTTCGATAAAAAAAGTAAGGCAGTAACCCTATTAGCGCCCCAAGCGCTGAACATCACGGAACGGAGAATATCCATGGCGGGGGTACAAGCGACCCTAAGGCTGCGAATATGAGCCTCCCAGGTTGGGGGGCCCTCTTTTTGAGGATCCACCATCTCTGAATCACCCAGCCCACCACTAGGGGTGGGCAAAGGAGCCGAAGCTCCTTTCTTGCTGTCCTCCTTTCGGCCGGCAGCTTTAGGAACCCCGGAAGATAGCCTGGCGACCAACTTCAGGGGTGTTGCCTCCTGTGAGTCTAACGACTGGATGGAGGCGCGTGGCCGTTTCGCCTTATGGGAAACGGTCATGCTGGGGGAAGGGGGGGGAGTCCTGGTTTTAGCCGGGGCTGGGTGTGAACCCTTTGTGCCGCCAGCTTTACCAGGGAAGCACCAGGGTTGAGTAGAACCCGTAGAAGGGCTCCGAATGGGCGCAAAAACAACCGTGTTCGATGGCCTGGAAGGGCCAGGAGCAGAGGGTCTTTCTAAGAATTTAGGCGTAAGACGTCCCAGGCAGAGCCGGGCGCGCCAGGACTAAATCCTTAGCCTCGGGGAATGATAGTCTATCCTGGGCCTGAACGGCCAGGATTTCTTTCACAAGGAGATACACACCACATTGCTTCGAACAAGCAGGGTGCAGCTCTCCGCAATTGACACACTTGGCCACACATGATTTGGACTTATCGTGTGCAGCCTTGGAGCAATTTACAGACTTTTCACGTCTACATGAGCGATTTGTATGGCCAAAGCAGTGACAGTAATAGCACCTCAGCGGCAGTGGCACAAATGGCTTCACGATGTAGCGGTACCAACTGGCACGCACAGACTCAGGGAGCTTGTCACAGTTGAATGTGACGAAGAGTGTAGGGGTGGGTCCAGAGGCCCCCTCCCTGTTTTCTCACCACAAGTTCAACCTGACCTCCCCATGGTTGGCCAGCTCCGAGGTGATGTCTTCTATTAGTCAATGAATTCCTTTACATAAACTACTCCTTTCACAAAGTTCATGGTAGAGTGCGGCATCACACTCACAGGCATGCCATCAACTGTCCGAAGGGCACTAATCATGGCCGCCTCAGTGAGATTCAACGCATTTGCCAAAAGGCTCCCATCCGAGAAACGGGTCACCTTCAGCTCTCTACCAATCAGACTAGCCTAAGCTCTCCTCTGATGGATCATGTTTCCCTTAGCCAAAATGGGTGCCATCAGTAGAGCGAATAACGAGGAAGCGTTTGAAGCAAGCAAGCTAAAAAATGCAGGCTAACTCTGAATGAGGGGCCCTGATGTTATCGATGCTCTGCCTTGCGCACCTTCGGTCATAGTCAGGATATCTGCACCTGGGGCGGCAGAGGGGCTGGATGTGCCGATCTTGGCTTGGTCGCTTACCGAAATGGCAGCAGACCCATCCGTCTCCATAGCCCCAGGGATGGAGAGGAGCCCCGAGTCTTTTTAGTCTTTTTCCTTTTGGGAGAGGATGGCGGGGAATGAACCCTCTTCTCTCCTCCACCGGCAGGATCCCCCAGGCCGGGTGGACCAGCCTCAGCAAGGTCCTTCTTCAAAATGAAGAAGATCCTGGTAGTCATAGGGGCACCGGTCAGAGGAGATCCCTCTCCTCCTTTTACTGCCTTGGAAAACCTAGCCATTTGAGGAGGACCTTACATAGGGGCGGATTCGCACCCATGGAAGGCCCTACTGTCTGAGGTTGGGTTACCTCAAGGACCATGTCTATCTCGGGTGGGACCTCCAGTTGGCCATCCCCCCTCAGGACATCACAGGTCCTATTGGCAGCAGTGTCATTAGTCAAGTCTGGGAAGGCACAAGTCTTGAACCTCGCTAGGTTTAATATTCTAGCCAGCATGTCTTTTGAGGGAAGCGACCAAAGGGGCCTGGCTTTCATCTCCCCCTAAGGGGATTTGCCCTACCGAGCCGCTTCAATGGGAAGCGGCCGCTATGGGCTGCCTGATGGCTTTCTTGGCAATCCCCTTGGAAAGTAAAGGGGAAACTGCCGCTGCAAAGAGGGAGGTGCCCGAAGGCACCTCCAGATAAGGGGTGAGGGGGAGTCCCCTACATCCTTAGGCGAAGGAGAGGAGTGAGCCTCCTCTCCGGTTAGAGAGATTTAGATGGTCCCCTGCGAGAGCACAGGGGTGGGGGTACTTCCACTTTTTTCTGTGGAGCTGCCCGAAGGCTGCTCTGTTGATTGAGGGGGAAAGGGGAAGGGAGTTTGTTTTGTTTTTTTGCATCATCGGGCATGGGGACCCTAATTTTCTACGAGATGCACACGCTCATCATCCCCTGCAGTAGCCCGCCCTGCAAGTTGTTCGTACTGGGCTGGCAGAGCCAAGTGCTGCCATTCTAGGCCACTCCTCCTGCCTGGTGACCTGCTACCCCTTCAGCATGGCGGCTTCACCTTGGGCACAGCATAAAATAAAATAGATAGTGAAGTGAGAAGGAAAGGGAATGTGAGGAAGGTATGGGTAGGAATGAAGCAGGTTGTTAAAAACCCACCATCCCAAACCAGAGCTCATGGGTCAGAGAACATTGTCCCCTCCCCCCTCAGCCCCGATCCAGGATAGTTGGCTATGAAGAAGGTCGGCATCTACCCTGTGAAAATAGGGGCTGACCATAGAAAGTTGTGGGAGAGGTTCTAGGGGAAGTGATGAAGTAGGGAAGAAATACAGGCTGTCTGAAAGGAGAAGAGGCTAAGCTGGGGCACTGAGTCCAGTCAGCACGGTGGCCAGGAAGGCAAATCATCGTGCCCCTTACAGGGTATATGTACATCAGGCAATGGCTTCACTACTAAGATTAAAATTTAAAATCTAAAAAAAAAAGCAGCCATGGTTAAATTTTTAGAAATTCTCTGAACTTCATAAATTATAATAATTTTAAAAAAAGGAACTCTAAACTAAATTTCCCCCCTTTCAAAATATCACATTCTAAAATATAGTTATAAAAGATATATAAAAATAAATTTGGGGAACTTCACCATTTATAAATTCTTTGGGTTTTAAAAAATTCAGAAAATTTTTATTATATTTATTTCTAAACTTCACCATTTTGTTTTTTGATATTATAAAAGAATTATTAGAAATAACTTTGATAAAAAAACATAAGTCATAACCAAAGTAAGGTGAAATTATTATTCAATTATTTAACAAAATCTCCTTAAATTATAGAGTTAGTGATTTCAGACTTTTTACCAGTTTCTCTGACTATATCACACAAAAATTCACTAACTCAAAAATATCACAAGTATTAGACTTATTTAGTATTTAAACTGTATTTTACTGCAGTCCACTGTATTTTACTGTACTGCACTGTATTTGACAAGTAGATACATAGTTTCTAAACAGTTTAATTTTCATTATTTTGTATTACAGTATTACACTAATTTATTAAGTTTATTTTACTTTAAATCTAACACAATGATTCAATTTTCGTTATTCTACATAAAGATTAAAGAGATCTAGACAAGTTACAACACTTTTTAAAGTTTTAAAAGATTTAAAATTACTGCTCCTCCTCCTCCTTGTCTTGCTCCTACACCTCCTTGTACCCAAGGAGGTGCATGTTGCGCCTCACAAACACCAGCTGTTCAAAGTTAATATTGCTCAGGTTGGACCTCTTTGCC
Source organism: Ceratothoa steindachneri (assembly GCA_963969495.1). Classification (NCBI taxonomy): domain Eukaryota; kingdom Metazoa; phylum Arthropoda; class Malacostraca; order Isopoda; family Cymothoidae; genus Ceratothoa; species Ceratothoa steindachneri. Next base: position 166,266,575 of record OZ018317.1, read on the forward strand.
CGCAAAATGTCTCCCGCTGAGCTAAACAGCCTCTCCACAGCAGCTGAGCTAGGAAGAGGAGTATTGTATTTTTTTAAAGAGGTCCAGCCATACATCCCTATAGTGGGTGGGGAAGAGTCGTGGCTGAGGGGGACGCTCACCATCACTGGTCCAGGATCTTGGTGACCGTCTCCTCCACCTCCTCCCGCCACCTCACCTCCAGCACTGCAGCAGTGGAGAGTAGCAGGTGGAACTGGACCATCTCCTCTTGCCTCTCCTCAGCATCCACCATCTCTGTCACCTCCTCCATGATACACTGCTTGATGTCCACAGCTTCATCCAAGCTGAATTGGTTCACCAGGGACATGGTGTAGTGGGGGTGCAGGGCAATGGCCATGAAGATGTCCTCCTTCTTCAGACTCGCAGCAAACCTGCCATAGAACCCCTTCCCACTTCCCACTGGCTAGAATAAAGCTAGTTCCAATGGCTGGTGCAATACATTTCTATGATTGGTCAAACAGTTCCCTGATGTTGTCTCTCACTTTTTTGGGAGAGCTTTCCACCTGAATGTAAACGACAGAATGTTGTCTTTGTTGTTTCCATTGAAAATGTTTGAAAACGTCTTGAAAAAAAATTGTTTTGTAATGTTCAGAACGCAAGAAAGCTTTAAAATTTCAGGGGGTGTGTTCCTCTTACTTGCATTCCTAAAAAGGTGGTGTGTACATACGCAAGAACGCACTTGCCCAGCTCTGCTTATTATTAAAGAAGCAAATCACCAAAAACAATTACTCAAAAGTCTAATTAATGGAAAGTTGTTTTTTTTTAAGATGGATGCATGCACACGATGAGGACAAATTACTTCGCAATAAACATTCAATTTATGAATGATAACATGGAGATCATTATCCAGACATTAGCTGTGAAAGATACAGAAGCAAAACATTCAAGTGAATTTATTAAAGAAATTGTATGTGATATTTTGAATACATATAGTTTGCACAAAGAGCAGATTCTGGCAATAGTAACAGATAATGCAAGCAATATGATGAGCACCATAGAAAAGTTAAATCAGGATGAAGCTGAGCAGGAAGAAGGTGATGATGATGATTTTGATTTTAGTAGAGCTTCAGCAAGCAGGGACTTTGACTCTGAGTTAGGTGGATCTCAAAATAAACATGATAGTTCTGTTGAATTCTATTTTTCAGTGGACACAACTGTAAATGATGCAAAAATACATCATATGCACTGTGTAGTCCATACTCTCTAGTTAGCTATTTGTGATGGATTAAAGGGAAGACATGCAACTAACTTAATTGGCATGGTAAGGAACATCAGGCAACAAGATAATAATCCATCAGGCAACAAGATAGGGAATATTTATTTAATGATAGAATGTATTCTTGAATTAAACTCTATTTTATCAGACATGGCTAACCCTGATTTCACAATGTTAGATGTTCCCTAGGGTCAAGTCAAAAGTCTTTAAAGAGATCTTGGTAATATGTAGATTGGCGGCTTGAACGATGGGACGTAAACTACTTCGTCCATGTTCCAATATGTTTCGCATTTTTTGAGTAAATTTAAGGGGATGGCTCATGTGGGGGTAAATACAATGGAGGGCCACCCTATGATGATCCTGAGTTTCAATCAATTGGGGGGGTCTGGGGGAGCACAGCCTCCCAGTATATAATCTTAATTGTTTATAGAATAATGTTCTAACATTTACAGAAGTGAATGATTTAACCAAATCATTTCTGCACATTTAATCATTTTGAGAATTATAATGGGGGGTGGGGTCTGACATCAGAAATGAGTGAATTGATTTTTTTTTTTTTGATTTAATATCTTTCTATTATCCTCATTTGGAGTCATTTTTATTTGTCAATATATTTGTCTCCATTTTACTATTTTTATTACCTTTTTAATACATTTAAATATACTTAGCTAGATCGTTTAAAGGAACTACTTTTTGTTGAGCCCTTTGGGTGGAGTAAAGATGCCTTTTTACACGGGCAATGCAGTTTGAATAAGGAATTCGTTTGTAAACATTGTCCTTCATCTATTTCCAAACTTTGTGCTCTATTTTCAGATTGAGATAAATTGTTAACCTTTTTGGATGATCATAATTTACTTAAGATTAAAATTGGTTGCGAGGTTTGTGGCCAGGCATTAGATATTAACCCTAATTTTAAATTTAGATCTTCTAAAACTAAACGTGACTCAAGTGAGTGCCATTTTTTTAAGAAATCAGCATTGAATGGAACCTTTTTCTCAAGCACCCAGATCTCTGTAAAAACTATTCTGAAAATTATTTACTGGTTTCTAGTCAACCAATTGACATTAGAAGTTGTCCCATGAAACAGGGTTACACCAAAAACTTTGATTGATTGGTTTAGTTTCTGCAGAGAGGTCGCTATTCACTATTATGAACAAAATAGGCTTTCCTCATCGCTATTTCAGAAGTATACCCACCACAATAAAGTAATTAAACAGCATTTTTCATTTGATTATTTTTGGGCATTTTTGTAAAAAAAAAATGGCTTAAGTAAACAGCATTTTTCATTTGGTTATTTTTGAGCATTTTGGTAAAAACAATGGTGCCCCGGGTATATTTAAAATAGGACTCAAATACGCATGAATATTCAGGCAGGGATGAACGAAATATAAACAAACAAAAATGCACTTTTTCAGCTGAGCCGGCAATCTACATGTTTACTGAGATCTTATACTATCCATTTATAGTAACAAAGAAATTGCAGTGCTCAAACCTGACACCAGGGTCTTTTGTAAAGGAATGGAAAATGCTAATTTTTGGCCTGACCCAAATTAGAGGACCTATAGCAGAAGAAATCAAGGACTCTATGGTACGACGAGAAGCCATTCTTCTTGATGATGATATCCTATTGGCAGCAATTTATGTAGATCCAATGTACAGAGTTAGTCTGAATGAGAGTCAACATACAAAAGCAAAAAGTACACTTTTCAATGTAGCTCTCTGGATGAAAGGACTAGATAAAAAAATTGAAAACCCTATGCAGCAAGATAGAGGTATGGCTAGTTTTGTGCTATGAGTAAGTCTTCAACAAATTCAGAAGATGAATATGAACATTTTTTAGATGGGAAAAAATGGTTACAAAAATGCCAATGAATGGAAGCAGAAAAAATTGGAGGCTTACCTTCTAAGATCAACGAGTTTAGACAAGCTTTTTATGCTGCACTAACAGAAGTAAAAAATTTTGATCAGACCTCAAAAGGTAATACTTCAGTTTAGGGGCACTGTTTCTGGGCTACAATCTATGCCTTATGAAGTCAGATGGTAGCTTCAAAGGGGGCCAATCACGGCATTGTATGTTTTGTTTTTTTCCTTTCTTCTTTATTATTTAGTAAATGCCTGCACTTCTACTTAATTATACTATTTAGTAATGCATTGATTTTTTTTATAATTATTAATGTATTAAACTTTGTATGTTTCGTTAAACTATTTTTGTGAAACTAAACCATTAATTCCACACACTGGCAATCCTTAATTCAACCTTATTTCAAACATTGGCAACCCTGTAACCTAGCAGTTAAAAGAACGTGATTCCTGTGAATACATTTTGTTTGACTTCATTCGACTTGTGTCAATTCCTCAGTCAATTTAAGACTTTTCTATAGATCGTGGTCTCATTTAAAAGAAGTACAGCTCAATTATAATACTGAAAGGTGGAGATAATGTTTCACTTTTTTTTAGTAAATTCAAGAGGACTACTCATGGGGGATATATCATTTTTAGCTACTTTCGAAATGAGGGGCTTGCCTTATGATGTCTGACGTCTATATTATAGGCCAGAAACAGTGCCCCCTATCATGCACCCCTAAATTGAAGTATTACCCCTCAAAATTAACAGTAAATAATGCATACCATGTTATCCAGATATTGTTCAGCAAGCAGCAACTGCTGTTACAGGCTTACCACCAATCCAAGTTAGTGTGGAGCACCTTTTTTCTGCTCTCCGCATCATCAATCTAAATTGAGAGGAAAACTCAAAGAAGACCTGGTTGATGCCATTTTTTTCTTGAAGACTAATTTAAAATAAATATGAATATTGTTTTTTACAATGTATCTGCTTTCTATATTATTTTCTTCTCAGCATTCCATATTCTGTTAGTTATATGTAGTATTATGTACTTAGTTTATTCTCTGCCAAACAAGGTATCAACAACATGTATGAATAATGGAAAATCTGTGCCATGCATTGAATATATTAATATTTAAGATTTTTGTAATTTTTCAATATTTCAAAATTCAGTTTAATTCACTTTTTCTAATGTTAATAACTGCAATATTATTTGGTTCTTTCAGGATTTTATATTGAATTATTTATGCGTTGTTTACTCTAAGTTAAGTTAATATACATTAATAAAGGAAAATATTATCTATATATTTTAATATACTAATACGAGGAGCAGTCAATAAGTTTTGCGAATCGGTAGGGCAAAACAGAGGAAGGGGGTTGACTGTTTGTGGGGGTGTTAGGACAAGTTATGACAAGTCAGGACCTGCAGCCGCATGCTGCTGCCTCATCTATTTAAGAAGCAGTAGCTGATCGCAGATCATCAGCCACAAATTTTTCAACAATGGACAAGGTTGAGCACTGCGCAGTGATCAAATTTTTTACCAAGGAAGGCAAGAATGCAAAAGAGATCCATGAATGCATGGTTGCAGTGTACACTGACACCGCCCCTTCCTATACAACCATTGCTCACTGGAATAGGGAGTTCCGCCATGGATGTGAGTCCCTTGAAGATGACCCCTGTCAGATGTGACCAATGAGGACAATGTGGCCTGTGTGGAGAGGATGATCCTCGAAAATCGACGAGTGAAGGTCAAAGAAAAATCAAGCGAGAACTTGGAATATCACATGGAAGTGTTATCAACATCATCCACAACAATTTGGCCAAGACCAAGGTCTCTGCCCATTGGGTTCCTAGAAACCTCACGCCCCATGATTGACTTCAACGTCGTCAAGTCCACAAGGCCAGAGTTGGACAAGCTGCCCTGCGCGAGTGCGGATTCAAGGAGCTCAACCATCCCCCCTACAGTCAAGATCTGGCACCTAGCAACTACTTTTTATCCCGCCAATCACGAGGCTGCACTGCGTGGATGCCAGTTTGGGGACAATGAAGTTTTGCAATTCGGATATAAGGAAAAGTTTTATTATTTTTAAATATAACTACTCTCTACTTCAATGCACTTGCGCCACTTGTCCCTGAGGCTTCGAATTCCCGATAACCAGAAATCTCCCGATTGCTGTTCAATCCACTCCTGGACGGCGAGCTGGACATCTTCATCATCCCCAAACCGGCATCCACGCAGTGCAGCCTTGAGCTGGCAGAAATAAAAAGTAGTCGCTAGGTGCCAGATCTGGACTGTAGGGGGGATGGTTGAGCTCCTCAAATCTGCACTCGCGCAGGGCAGCTTGTGCAACTCTGGCCTTGTGGACTTTGACAACGTTGAAGTCGATCATGGGGCGTGAGGTTTCTAGGGACCCAACGGGCAGAGACCTTGGTCATGGCCAAATTGTCGTGGATGATGTTGATAACACTTCCATATGATATTCCCAAGTTCTCGCTCAATTTTTCTTTGACCTTCACCCGTCGATTTTCGAGGATCATCCTCTCCACACAGGCCACATTGTCCTCGTTGGTCACATCTGACGGGGGTCATCTTCAAGGGACTCACAACCATGGTGGAACTCCCTATTCCAGCGAGCAATGGTAGCATAGGAAGGGGCGGTGTCGGTGTACACTGCAACCATGCACTCATGGAGCTCTTTTGCATTCTTGCCTTCCTTGGTCAAAAAATTTGATCACTGCGAAGTGCTCAACCTTCTCCATTGTTGAAAAATTTGTGACTGACGATCTGCGATCAGCTACTGCTTCTTAAATAGTAGAGGCAGGAGCGTGCGGCTGCAGGTCCTGACTTGTCATAACTTGTCCTAACACCCCCACAAACAGCCATCCCCCTCCTCTGTTTTGCCCTACCAATTCGCAAAACTTATTGACCGCCCCTCATACCATTGTCTGTGTGCCAGATCTTTTATTCTTCTCTACTTCATCACCTCTTGCCTGGTTCTTAATCATACACCATAGTTCATACCTGTTCAATATTCTCGTAATTACCCTGTTCCATTCTGTTCTAATATTCATTCTATGGACCCAATCTCCTCAAGCTTTTCAAATATTCTAAATACTGCGTGTTCATTTTGGCAATTGTCTTATGCTGTGGTGGAGCGAATGTGAGTGTGTGTGAAGGGCCATTCTCTCACCCCTTTTCCAATACCCTCTCCCTCCCTCTGTAAGAATGTGTGTATGAATGGAGAGGGGTTTTTTATATTTATTTTTATCATAGATTTTCATATTTTGCTTAAAATGTCTTTTGTCTCTTTGCAGAGTTTGTTTGATATAATTCTTTTGTCAAAAAGCCACTCTACTATTACTGCCTTCTGTAAAGAGTGGCTGGAATCAAAAGTTGGCAGTAAATTAATTGGTTATTGTACGTCCCATTTGAAGGGAAGGCTTTTTATACCCTCAAAAGAGCAACCGGATCACATATTATACCAAGCTCTGGGGCACCAGCCTTTTTTTGATAAGACCTAGGCAACAATTGTGAACACTCCAAGTGGCAGTCGGCCGGACTTCCACCCAGGGGTAGCATGTGAGGCCTTTTCTTTTATTAATGAATACCAGTGTTGATAGGCCTCCTTGGTACGATTTCAAATTATTTCATCTTGTCTATTGTATAAAATATTGCTTGGCGATTGGATTTTTTTTTAGGTAAGAAATCTCAAATTTATTTACCCCATATCTCTTGATATGGGGTATTACCCTTGTGTCACTTGTAGTGAGTAAGTGGAGGATGGTGATACATGCATCCAGTGATTTGTGTACCAGCTGGTGTCATGGTCCCGAGGTCTGCTGTGGAATTTCGTCTGCTTTCCTTAATATGATCGTGGCTAATAAAGGTAAGGGTGTCAAATTTGTTTGCCCTAACTGTGTAGATTGCGACATTTCCCCTGAAGCTCAGAAATGCTCTTGTGGTGAATTTATTAAGTCTCCTGGTGTGATGGTGTCAAGTTGGCTGACACTGTGTCTACCCTAAGTGCCCAGGTAACTGCCGTTACCAGTGAGCTTAGAGAACTTAAAATTATCTTGCCTCTGGAGCTGCTTCTTCCTCTTTATCATTGAAGGAGGCTCTGGGGCAGCTAGAAATGCAACAACATTTTAAAGATGAATTAGGGGAACTTCATGAGCGAGACAAAAGGCGTGACACCATTATTTTACGTGGACTTTCTCTTGAAAATTTCCCGCAAAAATTCAACGAGATTGTGTTGTTGGTTTGCCCTAGACCTTGATCCAGTAATTGTTACTGATGTGTTGTCCCTTAAGCCTAATCTGATAAGGGCAAAGGTAGCCAACACTCAGCATCATTTGACTATTCTGACTAATTCTAAGAATTTGGCTGGCACTCAACATTCCAACATATTCATTAATAAAGACCTTACTTATAAGCAGAGAATGGAGAGGGATAACTGCTCCAAGTAGTCAGTCAGGTGGTATTCCTACGCTCTCTAGTTTAAATGCCTGTCCATTGGGTCCCTCCCTTCCAGCCCCTGCTGCAGCTGCATGCACCACTCCAGTTAGACCTAAAGAGCAGTCCTATTCGCCCCCTGGCAGTACAGTTAGAACTCAAATAGCTAATTTTCAAAAAGAACCTGTAGAAATTTTTTTAAATTCTTAGGTCATTGTTTGGTATGTTAATTTGAATTCCCTTGTCAATAAAGTTAATCTTGTTTCTTGGTTTTGTTTTTCTGTGGGTGTAGATATTGTAGCCCTTACAGAATCTTGGCTCTCTTCCTCAGTTTCTTCGTCATCTGTTCACATTTCTGGTTATACCTTTCTCCGGAATGACTCCCCTTCAGATTTTCGTAAATATGGAGTTGGTCTGTATATTAAAAACTCTATTATGTATAATAATGTGTTTACTGAATTTCCTAATACTCTTGGAGTCTTCCTACAATCATTTAATATTTATATTTTAGTTGTATACAGGCCTCCAAGTTATACTTCAGATGAGAATAGTTGTCTTATTTCTTATATTGACTTGTTTTGTTCCTCCAGAGGGGTCATTCTGCTAGGAGATTTCAACCTACCAGATATTGACTAGATGCTGCCTGCTCCACAGGCTTTCACACTGCTTAGTCACTCCTTCTTGGATTTATTTCTATCGCTAGGCATTATGCAGTGGGTGAATTTTCCTACTTTTGTTACCTCTGGAAATATATTGGATTTAGTTTTCACCTCTCATCATGACCATGTTTTCGAGTTAACTGGCACATACCCTCTCCCTGGATGTGGCTATGTTGGAATTTTATTCACTTGCTCAGTTTGTTCATTCTCAATGACACCCAAGCCTGATTCTGAGTTATGCCTTGACTGGTTTCATTGCAATTTCAATGCCCTTAATGATTATTTGTTCTTGATTGACTGGGATAACATACTTTTTGGTTGTGATATACATGAAAGCTACTCTAAATTTGCTAGTATATTGCATAATGCTTTCAAGTTCTATGTACCTCATAAATCACAAAGTCCCTCATGTCCACCTTGGAATAAAAAAGTTTCTCAAGTCCTTCAATCTCTGTAGGGAAATCGACCCTCTCCCTTCTCTGCCAGTTGAGACGCGGTACATTGACCGTAAAACATTTGGGCCAGGCACCTTGGATCAATCTCGTAACCACAGCCCCTCGCCCCTCATCCTTATGAAAAACAGAATGGTTGGTTTAAACTGCAAGATCTCCCCTATGAGTGTGTATTCAATTTCATCTCAAGTACGAAATTGGAGACGCATTTCTCTCAAGCTCGAAGGGCCAGCCGTGTCTGAATATGCATGCGCGTTTGAGTCGTCTGACGTCATACCCCACCCCCAACCCCTCTTATAATTCACAAAACGATTAAAGGCGCTGACATGATGTAGTTAAAGCATTCACCTCTGTAAACGTCAGAACATTATAAAAATTAGGATTATATACTGGTGGGCTGCATCTCTTTGCTTTCCCTGCCCCACCCTGTACTCTTATATTTCCCTGATCACTATCACTAACTAGTTTCCCGCCTGCAAAGACCCAATGACACTATCTAACTCCTGCCACAACACATCAACCCCAGCCCAACTTAGATAGAGTGCATCCAATGCATACAATCCCTTATTCGCATCAAACCCATTCCAAACATCTACAAACACTAATCCAGACTCCTTACACAAGCCTTTCACATACTCATTCAGTCCAAATGTTTGATAGTGTTCGAAAATGTCTGAAAATGTATGATGTGTTCAGTGTTCTAAAATGTTTGAAAATGTTTGATGTGTTCAGTGTTCAAAAATGTTTGATAGTGTCCGAAAATGTTCGATAGTGTTTGAATATGTTCGATAGTCATCAAAAATGTTCGATAGTGTTCGAAAATAAATTTTAATATTTTTTTCTTATTTTTTTAGTTCGAGTGTACGTTTTTGTACAACAAGATTAACAAGATTTTCTTATTTTTTAATTTGAATGTACGTTTTTTGCTATAAAGAAGGTTTTCTTATTTTTTTAGTTTGCTACTATGTGCTTTTAAGCATAGGTTCGGAAAAAATATATAAGTAGGAAGCAAAAATAAATAGTATGTTAAAAAGGTGAAATTAAAACTAATATAAATTATATTAAAAATTGTACGAAATAGAAAAAACGTACAGGTGTAACTACCTAACCTAACCTCACCTGTTTATTTTCCTTTAAATTTTGTACAATTCCGTAAAGATTCGTACAAACAGCCTAATTATGCCGCCAAAACCTGATTAAATCGCTATCCTAAATGACAAAATTTGTTCGAAAAATTAGTAAAGCACGTGTTTGTACGCCTATTTTAACAAATATCTTAAATTTTTGTACGTTTCTTGGTGCTTGTCCATTTTTTTTTAATTACACCTTCTCAAAAAATTAAATTTGTGTATAATACCTTCGAAATTTCAGTAATTATGATAGTAATCATAATTTCTATTTTTTTTATCATTTTCCATTCTTTTTCGAAATTTTACGTATATTCCCATACTTTTTCGAACTTTCTGGAACTTTTCCGTACTTTTTCAAAATTTACCGTATATTCCCGTACTTTATCGAATTTTTCCGTACTTTTTCGAAATTTTCCGTACTTTTTCATACTTTTTCGTACTGAATTCTCGGAAAATTTCAGAAGAACCAAGAGAAAAATTGTTTAAAAAAAACACATGTTATGGGTGAAAAAATACCACAGTTAAAAACTGTAACTTTGTTATTATTAAGGTAAACATTTAGATTATCGGCTCGGCCTGAAAAAAAAAAATTTGTGTAAATATTATCGTTCACCCGTCTTTGAATCTTCGTGCGCGTTATCGTTCACCCGTGTTTGAATATTCATGCGCGTTTGAGTTTTGTTCGAATGCTAGGTGCCGCCATTTTTTTTTTTTTTTTGAAATCCCGAAATTAAACCCACCGAAAATGCTGTTAACGTAGGCCATTTTAGTTACCAAATTGCCCAAAAATAACCAAACGAAACACTTTGTTTCCCGTACTTAAATGTTGTGGTTATACTTCCGAAATAGCGAAGAGGAAAGCCTATTTATTTTGCGCGTCTGCGCCCTATTCGAAATCTAGCTGACTTGAATCATATTTTATTTTCGATCATCTAAATTCGAAGTTAGGGTTCACATCTAATGCTTGGCCACAAATGTCGCATTCCCTTTTAATTCGCACTAAATTATACACATCCAAAAAGGTGTTTAATTTATCTTTATCAGAAACTAGGGTTAATAATTCCGCAATAAGATAAGATAAGATAAGATAAGAGGTATTGCCTTTCCATCGGCACCTCCATAACACATATGAGATTCATGGAATCCCATTATATGCAGCTTTCTGGATAAAATATCCTTACTATCAATATTCAATTCTGGTTTAATTCTTAGTCCTTTATTTTTTTATTTTTTTTTTTTTTAGTGTGTAAAATTTAATTATCATGTACTTAAAATACCGATTTAATTGTTAGTCATTTACTTTTTTGCATTGTTTAGAATATAACTATCATGTACTTAAAATTCAGGTATACACCATTGTCAGTAAGTAGCCAGCCATATTAAGTAGGCTGTATGTCCAGACTTTTACTTATTTATGTAAACACAAGCTTAGTGCATGTATATGGGTACTTTTTTATGATTTACATAAGATTTATCATGCAGCCTTGTTTGCTTTGTCACAGCTATTTGATTTACACATATATATTTTAAGGGAAAAACACGTGGATGTATTGTTAAGTACTTATATTTAATGGTAGTTGTCAATGGAGCAAGTAAATGCGTGAATTTTTAATATATGACAGTATTATCCCTATAATTACTTGGTATTCTTACTAGCTTGTGCACTGTCAATTTCTTTTACTTTCTTTTCTCTTAATTTCCATAATCTGTATACCTCTCTTTTCTTCTCATCCAGGATTTCTTCTTCAAAAAGAATGCTTCCAATAGTTTTGTTGATGTCCTTTTCTTTTTTGCCCAGGGTATTTTTTATAAGCACTCTTTCTTTATTTAATTCAGGGCATTCAAGCAAGAAATGGGAAATATCTTCTGGTGTATGTTTGCATAGTTTGCATGCAGTGTCCTGATTTTGGAATCTATTCCTGTCATTCAGCATTAGGCTGTTAGTTCTTGCCTTAAACAGTATTACTGAGGCAGGTGTGTTGTCATATATTGCTTCCTCTTTTGTCCGTCGGCAATAGCCGACGGACAAAATTCACAATTCGATGATTATTTTCAAACTGCGTAAAAGGGGAATATTTGACACCCAAACTGCTAAAAAACAAGTAGTTCCTTGAAATGATCTAGCAAATTACATTTAAATGTATAAAAGAAGGTAACAAAAATAGTAAAATGGGGAAAAATATATTGAAAAATAAAAATGACTCCGAAAGAGATAATAATAAGCTATTTAGTAGGAAAGAAAAATTGATATCAAGCATTTCTGACGTCATAACCCCCCCCCCCCCACTCCCACCCCTATTATAATTCGCAAAACGATTACAGACGCTGACATGATGTAGTTAAAGCATTCACCTCTGTAAACGGCAGAACATTATAACAATTAGGATTATAAACTGGGGGGCTGTGCCCCCCAGACCCCCCCCCCAATTTAATGAAACTCAGGATCATCGTAGTGTGGTCCTCCCCTTGTGCTTACCCCCACACGAGCCGTCCCCTAAAAATGAAATTGAGCATTTCTGATGTCATACCCCCCCACCACCACCCCCTATTATAATTTGCAAAATGATTAAAGACGCTGACATGATGTAGTTAAAGCATTCACCTCTGTAAACGTCAGAACATTATAACAATTAGGATTATATACTGGGGGGCTGTGCCCCCCAGACCCCCCCCCACAAAAATTTATGAAACTCAGGATCATCGCAGTGTGGTCCCCCCCTTGTGCTTACCCCCACACGAGCCATTCCCTTAAATGTACTCCAAAAACGTGAAACATTTTGGAACACGGACGAAAAAACTACGGTTTATCGACCGGGATCGGCCTGGCCGATAATCTACATATTTACCATTATTAATAATAATTGAGAATGGTTGATTAAATTTCAAATTCTTTTATTTTTTTCTTTCAAACTTTTAATTACTGAGTTAATTGTGCTTTTAATTCGATCAATTACGGTATACTTTTTATAATTCAATTGATCCTCGTAAAATTTAATAACCTGATCATCTAAAACTTCGTGAATATCCAAACTCTTAACAATTGTCCTGGAATCTATATAGGACTGAAATAGAGAAATGAGAAAGGAACGTTCTTCCTTCGAAAAGCATCTTCTATTCATATTTACTTTTTCTCTCAAACTTTTGATTTTTGATAGTTGATTTTGGAATGGGTAGTCGTCTTCTCCTCTCTTTCTGAAAACAAAGCTTTTTCTTCTTCTCCTTCAAGGTTTTGTGTTATATTGTTATCCCTCATCTCCTAAAAATAAATAAATAATTATCTTGTATCCTTCTCCCTATATTTTAAGATGGGAATTTTATTGAAAAATTACTAAATATTTTTTCATGTTGTCGATGACAACGGAGTCGTCAAATCTCACTCTAAAAATAGCAAAAGAGGAACTTTTTCTTAATCGAGACTCGATTGGCGCGATTAACATTGCACGCCGTCTAATCTGGCATGTTTAACATAAAAGTTTGATGGAACTAAGAGAAAAAGTTGGTTCAGAAAACACATATTTTGGGTAGAAAAACTTTGCAAATCTATCCATAGTTGAAATAATACTGTAATCAAAACGTTACTTACTAGAAAGTGTTGGAAACCAAAAATATTTTGCATCTTATCTTTGGTCGAGTCTTCATCTTCATCTATATTTTCCATATTTTTCTGTGAAAAAAAACAACACGGTAATCAAATATGAGGGTTTATATCGAAAAATCTGATAAGAGAAAACTTTATAATTCGTTGGTGGAAAGAAAAAAATGCAAACAAAGTTTACAGAACGATAAAATGTGCTCTATCTAGGGAACATTTCCATGGAAATTTCCCGAAACCAGGGAGTGATTTTATGGAGAATATGGCAACCCCTCTTTCGCCTCGGGGAAAATTTTATGGAGAATATGGCAACCCCTCTTTCGCCTCGGGGAGAATTTTATGGAGAATATGACAACCCCTCTTTCGCCTCGGGGAGGATTTTATGGAGAATATGGCAACCCCTCTTTCGCCTCGGGGAGAATTTTATGGAGAATATGACAACCCCTCTTTCGCCTCCGAACGTTACCATAGAGAATATGATAACTCCTGTTTCGCCTCGGGGAGGATTTTATAGAGAATATGGCAACCCCTCTTTCGCCTCCGAAAGTTACCATGGAGAATATGGCAACCCCTCTTACGCTTCGGGGAGGATTTTATAGAGAATATGGCAACCCCTCTTTCGACTCCGAACGTTACCATGGAGAATATGGCAACCCCTCTTACGCCTCCAACCTCCAAATCCAAGCATCGCTTACACAAGCGGAAATACCAATGTAGGCGAGAGCTAATTTTTTTTATAAGCCACAATCCAAATCCCTTTGTTTGTTCGACGACTAGGTATTTTGCACTCCAACAATGAGCGGCGCGTCCCAGACCCGGCCCCCCCTAACTCCCAAGATTCTCCCTCTCTTATCAATATGTATAAAAAGAGCCGTGACACTGTTTTTCATTCAGTTAGTATCCAAACTCCGTCTGAAATAGAAAAGTTAGTTGTTTAATAGTTTTTATTTATTTTTTTTATTTTAACATTTGTTTATATATTTTCTCAAATAATTTGTGTTTTTTGTCTTTTTCAGAACAATGAAAAATCATAATTCCACCACTGTAGGTGAATCAGCTTCTCCTTGGGAACAGGCGACGATTCTATCAGCACCGGCCAAACTTTTGGATAGAGAAGCGAAGCCACTAACGAGAGTTTTTCCTGGCTCTCAAGCTCCCTCAGTTGAATCTACCACTCCCACTAGTCCAGATGATTCGGCTTCTTCTTTGGAACAGGTGGTTCTATCAACACCGGCCAAACTTTCAAATGGAGAAGCAACTAACGAGAGTTTTCCTGGTTCTCAAACTCCTCCAGTTGAGTCAACCACCCCCGCTAGTCCAGGTGATTCAGCTTCTTCTTGGGAAATTCTTCCAACAACTTTAAATGATATTCTGAGTGTGAATATTGATAATTTGATCCTAAATAATCCTAGATTTTTTTGTTTAGCCTCATTTCCTAAAAGTATCTAACCTCTCTTTTTTGTAGAATCGATAACAGCATAATTTCCTAAAAGTATCTGAATATTTTGAATATCCATAACTTTTCTCGCTCGAATTCTCATAATAATTCTTCCATCTCCCAATATGTTTTTTTACTTGTTTTATTAATTTTACGACCGGGGCATTGGTTGGTTAGGGAATGTGAATATGGCCACCTCTCTTTCGCCTCCGAACCCCGGAAACAATTTTATGGAGAATATGGCAACCCCCCTTTCGCGTCCGAACCCCGGAGACGATCTTATGGAGAATATGACAACCCCGTCTAATCTGGTAAGTTTTTCATAAATATACTGTATGCGGGTTATGAAATGTTGCATGAATTTTTTTTTATAAAAATAACTTACTTCTTTTATCGTTTCTTTCATCTCAAAATCTTGCTTCTCTGTTGCAATTTCCAGTTCTTTATTAGAATCTTCGTCTTCTAAAATAATCTCTTTTGAGAATTCTACCTCTTTTTCCACTTCCGTTTCCATAGGTTCCTCTTCATTTATTTATGTTATAGGTTCAATAAATATCTGATCAACATCATCATCATCATCATTTTCCTTATTCAAATCTTCTGCAGAACTCTATAAAAAAGGGATGCACATATATTAAACATTTATGGAAGAGTGTCTCATTTTCTTTTTAAAAGAACGAAAATACTTACACTATCGGATGAAGGTTTAATTGAAATATTTTCCATATTGGTCGAAAATTTTAATAACTGTAACCCCTCTGTTGATTTTAGCATAGTGTTTGCTATTGTGATGGTATTTACGCTTGCTTTATAATATTATTCAGCAGTTTTTATATCGTGGTACATCACCCCACATATGTTATGTTTTAATTTTGGTTGTCTTTGAGCGGTTTCTGTGGTTGTGCCTTTTCGGTTCGTAGTAGTAGTGAACTTTTTCTTTAACTGGCATTATGATGTTAATTTTATCATCGCATTGTATAATGCCTGAGTTGAAAATCTCGTCCCGTACGAACTAATAAATAACAGCTGTTTAACGTTTTCATTTTTGACACCAGTTAAAAATTTGGGTCTAATATCTCTTACGTATCTATCCAATGCGCGTTTACAAATCTCAGTTATAATAATTTTAGCGTCTCCATACATAGATTTTGTTTTGTGATTTTCACAACTTATGGCGTATAAAATTTCGGTTTGTTGTTCCTCTGTAGATTCTTTCTCATTTTCTCCCCTTCTGCTGCTGCTGCTGCTGCTGCTAACAACCTGTTCAATATTATGATATTCACCTAATGTTAGGTTGCAAATGTTTCCGGATCTTCCCGAGGATGAAATTAAGAGCAAAAAAATCACTATATTTCGTAACTGCGCGTCCGTATATAGAGAACTTGTCTCAATTCCGTCCGAAATCATATATTTAAACCCCTCAATGAAATATTTGTGGGTTAAGACCTTTTCAATATCTTCACTAAATATCATATACTTTTCATTTTTTTCCCCTTTCTTAACAAATGAGTTTTTTGCGAAGAAGTACATAACTTTTTTAAAACGGGAATTTCAATTGTAATAAAGTTTTTTATTTCATTCTTAGACTCGCACAAATCTAGATCAATCATCGCCCGTAAAAATTTAACCAAATCTATTATTTTCAAATAATAGGTGTTGGGTGAAAGTGTTTCTTCGCAAATCCATTCTGCCAATATATTGCAAATGAATTTTCTCTGCTGAAAACTTTTCATTTCACAAATTTCAATATGTTTTTCTCTCAAAACTTTTGTTATATCCAGTAAATTTCTTTTAAGTTGATTCCACCTATTCAGTACACTTATATATACAACTTTATTTTGTTCAAGAAATCTTTCGTATGAATTTATTTTTTCTTCCGTCTTTGAATGTTGATCATTAAATGGAAATGTGAGAACAATTTTGCATTCATATTTCATCCGCTCAAATTCTTCTATGTTTCTTTTATGGAAACTTCTTAGATGATTTGAAATGAGAGTAAAACTATTTTTGCAGAGGGGACAAATTACAGCAAAAGTTTTGTTTTTCATTAAATTTAGAACTTGTTTTATTGATGTAATCATATTTTGTCTATCCTCCTTTTTTAATCTTAAGTGTTTTTTCTATTTAAGATGTTCATTGAGAGATCGATGTACAACCTAAAAAAATAATAAAACTTTAAAAAAATTCATTCATCTACATTTTATTAAAAAAAAGTAAACAAAACAAAACAAATGAAAAATTACCTTTCTACAGAAAAAATATTCGATACCATCGGAACGATTCAATACTCTCTCAACTTTCTTTTCCATTTCATCATTTCCATTTTATAAAATGGTTTCCTTTTGCTTCATCACAATATCCCAAATAAAATTCAATCATTTGTCGTTCTTTAAAAAAAAAAGAAGGAAAAAAGAATTATTACTAAAACTAAATAAGAAGAAGCTTCTTTTGTAGATCTGAAAAATTACTTACGTTTATTGTTGTTAGAGTTAATTTTAAACCCTTTATATATATATATATATATATATATATATATATATATATATATATATATATATATATATATATATATATATATATATATATATATATATATATATATATATATATATATATATATATATATGTATATATATATATATATATATATATATATATATATATATATATATATATATATGTATATATATATATATATATATATATATATATATATATATATATATATATATATATATATATATATATATATAAATCACTTTTAGTTGAAGAGCTTAGTTTTATCACTCGAAGATTGACTAGAAGATGAAGTCGATAAACATTTCGAATCATCGTTATTCATAATTTCGTATATACTTTTTAAAATCATCTGCATTTTTTTATATTTCATCTTATTTTTCTTTGTTGATTTTTTATTAATCGAACCCATGCTATAAAAAAATTAAGAGATTTAATATCATTCGATATTGAAGGGGGTGGGATTGTTGCGTATATATAGATATAGATAGGGTCGGTGTACTTTGATTTTGAATTTAGAAAGTTAATTTTTTAATATATATTCTATTCCATAAGATTACTCGCTTTATATCGTATTTCTCTTTACTAATTCTAATTTCATTACAGATGCCTTTTCCACCTATTCCATACAAATGCGAGAAGAAACGCCTTCCTTTTCTTGCAAAATATTATAATGGAGAAATTTTTGAAAATCCGAAAAATCTAGTACCTGAACCTATTTAGATACCAAATATCTGTGGGATTTAACGACCCTAAATGGAAATATCGATATGTTAACAGAAAAAGTTTACAATCAATTTGATCTGATATTTCTAGGCGATTCATTGTGTTCAATAGATGTTGATGTTGCCGAACGAGAAAATGTTTTGGTTCATATTCGTGAAAATTTCGAAGAAACAAATAACTATAATTCTTTTAGTAGCGGTATGGTTAAATTAAACATTTGTAAAATTGTTGATTTCGATTCATCGGTTAGTTACTATTTGTTTTTGCACGCAGAAGAATTTAATAATAAATTTTCGGTAATTGTTGAAATATTCGAAAATTTAATTTCATTAATCACGTTCGCGAAATGGTATGAAAAGAAAATTTCAAATTCTGAGATCAAAGAGAGAATTTTGTCATTCATTGAAAGGTGGGGAAAATTCTCCGAATTAAAAAGGTTTAATAAAATTCGACAAATATGTGTGTAATAAATGGCCTAAATTGTATTTTCTTTACTTTAACCTAATTTTGACGCCAGAGTGGCGGGATGGCACTTCCAAGAGTTGTCCCATTGATAACAAAGTTGCGGTTGACAAAGTAACCAAGTTAGTCGATGCAACAATGGCAGCGGTAGGTTAGAAAAGAGGGAGATTCGAGGACTCAGAAAATGCTCCCACATTCATGTTGTCGATGACAACGGAGTCGTCAAATCTCACTCTAAAAACAGCAAAAGAGGAACTTTTCTAAATCGAGACTCGATTGGCTAATCTGGCAAGTTTTACATAAAAGTTAAGTGGAACCAAGAAAAAAGTTGGTTCATAGAACACATATTTTGGGTAGAAAACTTTGCAAATCTATCCATAGTTGAAATAATACTGTAATAAAACCGTTACACAGCAACGACTAAATTCTAAATTGTGTCACCCGTCTCTTCTGTGTGGTGTCATGTGTAATTTCATCCGTCTGCGAAATTTGAGTAGAGTATTATACTCGTCAACCAGAGAAATCTTAAATATTTCGGGTTTATCAAATTTTCCGAAAATTCATCATCTAGATTAATCGTCGTGCAATATTTGAACTGAACAATGGCAGCAGAGAGAGGGGAAACAATATATCTAAAGTTTGAAAACAACCTGCCAGTGAAATTACACTTGCTAACGAGTTTTTTTTTCACTTTTAAGAGAAAAATAACGTACTTTCATTTTTTCCTGATAACTTAGCTGTTCACAGCGGCGTGAACGTAACTTCAAATTTACATAATTTTACTTTCTTCAAACATGAAAACTTGAGTATGAAATAACCTATTCATCTTTTGTTTCACGGAGAATATAAATTAAATACTATTTCACTTTTTTTCCACTTTTCACGAAACCTATTTGTTTTTCGAGTTTCACGTTAAGGAGACCATGAATTAAATAATATTTCAGTAATTTTTTCCACTTTTCACAATAGCAACATGGGAAGAGGTAAAAATTAAAATACGAAATAAGTTATGAACTGACTACTACTATTTCACATTGAAGCTGAACTAAACAATGGCAGCAGATAAAAGGGAAGAGGAACAATCTATACGGCACGCGGCACGAAAAATTATAAATAATAAAGAAATAGCTTAAGGGAAACATGTTGGTTATGATGGTTATGAACTCAATACTATTTAAATTTGAAAATCTCCCTAAAATTATTGTAATTTAAAAAAACAACAACAATAATTAAAAAAATGTGAAGTAGAAAAGGTTAAAAGAATTTAAAAGTATGATGAATGTAATTGACAAGAATAGTGATAGCCGACAATGAGAAAAACTTTGTTAAAAAAAATGTAGTATGTAATGTAGTAATTAAACATATTAAAAATTATAATCTCTGTACAAGGGAACAAAGGAGCTTAAACACCCTTCATCGATTTCAATAGTAAAAATTTTAAGTTAATGTATTTCCAAATTAGAAAAAAGGGTGGTATGTGAACACTTTTTCAAAATTCGTTGAGAAATTAGATCTTTATGGTAGAAATATAAAAGATTTTGTTCCAAATGTTTGAAAAATTTCATATGTTGTACGTAAAAATGACATGAATTATAAATCTCATTTTCGATTTCAATATTAAATTTTTAGAATTTCCGAATTATAAAAATGGTGGTATGTGAAAACTTTTCCAAAATTCGTTCGATAATTTTTCTCCCTATATTTTACGATGGGGATTTTTTGATAGGGGCGAAAAATGTGTTGGTGGATTTTATAAGGCCGTGGCCATACCACGCAGGGGTGCATTAAAGTTTTATCTTTTGGGAAATAATCTGAATTGGGAAATAATCTGAATTGGGAAAAAATCTGAATTGGGAAATAATCTAAATTGGGAAAAAATCTGAATTGGAAAAAAATCTGAATTGGGAAATAATCTGAATTGGGAAAAAAAATCTGAATTGGGACAAATCTGAATTGGGGAAAAATCTGAATTACTTTAGTTATCGAGTTGTCGGTAAACCCAATAAACTTACTTCTGGGCAATACTACCAAGATTCGAATAATTTAAAGTAAAATTTATTTCAACATTTAACAAAAAATATGACACCCGAACTGTCGTACAAAACATGAATCTATCTGAAAAATTGACATATTACACTCGAAAATATATCGAAAATTACAACGAAATTTGGAAATTAGCTGCAATCAAGAATTAAGGACGTCTTAGATTTCTAGTTTATCAAAAGAAACACAGCTCGATAACTAAAGTTACCGTCATTTTTTTGGAATGAAAATTGATCTAATTCAAGTTTGTAATTCCTGGATCGATACCGATTATATTTTACATCTTTGATAGTTATAATATGGTTTTTAGGGTGTTTTTGTTTTTCTAAAATTTTCCAATATCTAACCCAAGCAGAAATTCCATCCGTTGTAATACAATTTATCCACATCCCTTTTTGCTTTTTAGCGGGAATAAGTTTTATTAATATATTGAAAAACCGCAGCCCGTATTTCCTCTTTTGTTGTCGTAACTTTCTCTTTTTTAAATGATTTATATAGACCTTCAACACCGGCGTTGTCGATACCAATATATCTATATTTTTTATCAGCTTGAGGAACGACTGAAACTTTTTCAGTATATTTTCTTGTTCCATTTGTAATAAATATCTAATTCTTTCAAATCTATTCATTTTTTTAAATTCTTTGCCATTCATCATTTTTTTTATTGTTTTTCGATAAAATCTAAATGTAAATTCTTCAAATCCATCATTTTCTCTTTATCAATGAAGGAAATACCGTAATATTTTCGATTATTTTCCAAAATTAAGTATTCCAATGCTCTGGAACATGCAGATAAAACCGCGTTTATCATACCTCTATTCGTGCTAAAATACAAGCCTTATGTTGAATTTTATGAAGATTCTCAGGATCTGTCATCATGAAAAATTGAGTTTTACTTAAATTTCTCAGATTCGTTATTAATAGTGATGCTCCGAGAAAGTTCGGTTCTTGAAAGAGGGTAAGTACCGTCACCTTCCGTATTATTTTTTGTATTTTTCCTCATAATTATTATGATATTCCATAGATAAATTTATCGAAAATTTGGTCAAAGATAAGAAAGAATTTCATATCACATACGGTTCAGCAAAGAAAAGTTGTAAATATTTTGCTCCGAATCAGTTTGTTTTAAAAAAAAACTTGTTGAAAAAATTGGAAAAAGAAATATTTTTCTGGTGGACGAATTCAATACTTCCCATGGATAACAAAGTTGCGGTCGACAAAATAGCCAAGTTAGTCGATGCCAGCGGTAGGTTAGAAAAGAGGCAGATTCGAGGACTCAGAAAATGATCCCACATTCATGTTGTCGTCGATGACTCACTCTAAAAACAGCAGGAGAAGAACTTTTCTCAATCGAGACTCGATTGGCGCGATTAACATTGCACGCCGTCTAATCTGGCAAGTTTTACATAAAAGTTTGGTGGAACCAAGAGAAAAGTTGGTTCAGAAAACACATATTTTGGGTAGAAAAACTTTGCAAATCTATCTATAGTTGAAATAATACTGTAACCAAAACGTTAATCCAAATCAGTAATAAAATAATTCGAACTGTCTAAAGTGACCTCATGTACTGATTTATTTTCAAAATCTAAAAAATCTTTTTGAAATATTTCTTTTTTTGTCAGTTTGGGAAAGCCTTTTAAAAATAATTTTACAATGATTTTCTAAAAATACGTCAGTTATATCCAATTTCTTCATATAAGCTTCAAATATGATTTTTAAACGATTAATATTATCTACATTATTAAATGCATAAGAATAAAGACGAAAACATTCAGTATATATATATAATAATACGGTATAATAAGTGCGTTATCACAAACAGAATTTATCACCTTTTCATTCCTTAACGCGGGTATCTTATATTTTTTAACTCTAGGATTTTTTATTTTTTTCATTAAATAGACATAAAAATGGGTTTTACTTTGGAAAAACGTTAATAATATATAATTTCCTTCAAAATCCTGTTTAAAATGTAATGATGAACAAAGACTAAAATTATTTGATTTAATAAATTGTGTGAGGTTATTAATTTTTATACTGCTATCAGGGTTTATCATTCTCTTTTTTTCTATGTCTAAAAAATTTTGAGCCAAAATATCTCCACTTAAATATATCTGTTTTTCACAAGAAATTTTGTTATTAAAATGAATAACTAGACTTTTTGCTTCGAGATTAGAAGAGTGTTGTCGATTGAAATATGAATCTAAAAAAGAAATACCGATAGCTACTTCGAACAACTGATTCCTACAAAAAAAAACATTCGCTTGCGTATGGCATTAAATTTAAACATGCACATTTAGAAATAATTTTCTCATTACATTCGAAATTCAATTTTATTGAACAAAGCTTCTCCATAGGAGCTTTTTCTTGCTCAAATATATTGTCTTTCATAAAAATACTCGATAAATAAGCATAATCATTATTAGACTTTAGATTTATTTTACCAAGTTTTTCTGAACAATCGGGAATTGGAAAACCTCGGTTAACGTTACTATGAGAGAAGAAGTCGTCGACGAAATATTTTTTGCTTATGTTTCTGCAAATTTCAAACTTTTTTATTGGTATTTGTGTTACTAAATAAATAATAGATACATTGCTACGGTTTTGTATGTCACTAACTTTATAAAAAACTAATTTCTAAAGGATCGTAAAAAATCATTTTATTTGATTGATTCGAAATAAAAATTGTTAGAGGATTCATGATTATCACATATTCATTTTTAAATTTTTGAAGGGACATTTGTGCAATTTCCCCTAAAATATTCAAAATTTTTACCTGTTCTTCGCGAAATAATTGAGAAAAGTGAATAATTTGCGAAAATTCAACAGGAAATTCAGGTAATTTAATTCCTTGTAAAGCTAATAAAGAAAACATTTTTTTGTCTTTAATACTTTTCGATAAAATAATTCCAGGGAAATAATGCATAAACTGTTTCAATTTCGAATTTGGAAATAACGTTGAAAAAAAGTGCCAAAATAATTATCATCTGCTATAAATAAAGTTCCTTCGTTTTCAAACCATGCTTTTGATATAAATGAAAAGGGAGTAATTGGTAAAATATTTCCTGGTTCAAGTAATGAATAAAATATAGATTTAGAATCGTCACATGTATATTCGTTGTTTTCTAACGTTAACGTATAAAACGAATACATTTTGATGAGAAAATAACTTTTGGAAATAACAATAAATTTATTAACGACCTGACTGTTCCGGCTCTTTTTATACATATTGATAAGAGATTTTCCCGATTCAGATTATTTCCCAATTCAGATTATTTCCCAATTCAGATTATTTGCCAATTCAGATTATTTGCCAATTCAGATTATTTCCCAATTCAGATTATTTGCCAATTCAGATTATTTGCCTTTTCAGATTATTTCCCAATTCAGATTATTTCCTAATTCAGATTATTTCCCAATTCAGATTATTTCCCAATTCAGATAATTTCCTAATTCAGAGAATCGAATTCAAAATTTCAAAAACTGAACAATTTTTAATTCGTTTTTCCATCAGAGAGGCTTAAATTAATCAAATTTGGTTCCCCGGCTGTTTGGACGCACTCGCAAGTAAAAATATGCTTTGGAATTGTTACGTTGACAAAAAACTAATAAATATTTTTATTTTTTTTTAATTTAGGCGTCGCGAAAAATGGATTCTACTTTCGAATTTGATAGCAAAAAATTATACTTTCACAACCTAGGATTAACACAAATAATAACAGACATAGATTCACAAAATTTTCAAACTGATTTTAATTTGAAAAAAATAAATCAAAGCAATGAGGCGATTAAACATTGTCCTCTCTTTTTCTCGAAAAAGCACGCTCAAAAATTTCTACAAGAGAACAAAATTTCAATATTGCGTAAAGCTAAATCTACATTTTTGCGCAAAACCAATTATAAAATTGTAAAAAAAAAAATAATTGTTCAGATTCTGAAGTTTTTAACTTTGCGTTTCCAAATTTCTTTTATCAATTTGCATTACAAAACCATTACGGCCTCCCATCTCTATATCTTTGCAATGAGGAAATTGAACTCTTAGATGAAGGATGTGTTGGAAAAACGAGATTAAATTTACCGGTCAATTTCGCTCACGTAGCATGGTTTGCAGATAAAGAATGCCCGCCAAATATTGAAGAAGAAGAAGACGATGATCAACTGAATTACATTTTGAATGAACAAACAACAAATTTAATACACTTACAATGCAAAACATCGGTTAAAAAAAGTTCTTTAAATGTATACATCGATCTTTTTAGAAAATTATTTCTTTTTAATGCGGTTATCTTTTTATGTAGTAATTCAAATGAATTACTATTTTCACCGATTCCTTGTTCGTATTTCACAGTTAAACTTTTTATCTTTGCGAGGGGCGCGAATATTTCAAAAATTACTTTTATTAAACAACTGCAAATAATCGATAATTATATTTTTTTAAATTTACCGGTGACGAAAAACTCTACATTTATGCACTCGTGGACGCAAAGAGAATTTACAAAACACAGCCCATTAGTAAAATGATCAGGGAATTCGGAGAACACTCCCGTCGATTATTCAATATTTGTGAGCCTTTTAAAATTTCTCTACATTACAGTTCAATCTGGTGTTGAAATAAAAGACCAAAAATCATTAACATTAAAAGATAAATCGGAATTAGCAAAAAACTGCCTTCAAATAATTACCTTTTTATTAAGATTGACCTATTTTTCACGATGGAAATATTTTAAGAATTTTACTTTTTCAGAGGTGATAAAATTAATTTTAGGGTATCCATTCAAAACAAAAAAAAAGGTGTTCACCATCCGCATATTTTGGGATTACCCTCTCTAATGTTACATTTACTCGGAATTTATATTTGGGACCTTAATCCTCAAATAAAAACCCAATTTTCTAAAAATGAAGCGGATTGTTACATAAACGAATAAAATACTAAAAATGAAGAAATCAATAGTAAAAATTTAAATTTAAAAAATTTATTTGGAGTTGATATTCCCCTTCCTCTCGCCCCCTCTGTACCTTTGGTGAATAATTTTTGTGTACAAAATATTAAAAAAACTATCGAAGAATATTATCAAACACCGATTATTGAGTGCATAACAAATCAAATTTATTCCTTAGAAAAGAATCGAAAATATTCGTATACAAAATTATCAGATTCAATTTTATCGCAACCGAAAATTGAAAATCACAATAAAAATGTTAAAATCTTTTGGGAAAAATCATTATTCAATAATATATTTTTGATTGTTAACGAAAAACCTAACAAAATTTTCCCAAGGTTGTTATACAGATATATTAACTTAGGGGATTTGGCACTATACGCTGTTTGTGTTTTGTTGAAAAATTGCGATTACGAACTTGATCAACCATTATTTCCCAAAGACACTGGATATTTGAAATCAATATTAAAACATATTATTTTTGTTAATATGGTGAACGGGCAGTTACTCGACAAATTAGACGATAGGATACATATTTCGAAATCTTATCCTTCATTGAATGTCCACGTGACGTTTGACTTGATAAGATTTAGTGGCTTTAATTTTATTGTGTCGTCTTTGAAAAAGAAGTTTAGAAAATGAAAAAAACAAAGAACAACTTTTTAGAAAATTTTTTCACACAATAAGCAAATTACACATAAACGACGATTATAACAAAAACGATTTCGTAGTTTGTGAATTGCTGCCAGCATCGATATCTGGTGAAAAAACTAAAAAAACGAACGTCCAAAAAATGATATACAAGATTCGCAGTGGTTTATAAAAAATTTAAAAGACAAAGAAAATTCGAACGAGATGATTAAATCTTATTTTCGTATTCACGAAGACGGATTTTGGGAGATCGTATTTGACAATTATTTCATCAAGTGTTCAAAAAAAGAAATATTCATTGTAAAAAATCTTCATTGTAAAAAATCCTCATTGTAATGGGCCGCTCGGGGCAGAAAATGAGCAGGTGGAGTTTGTTCAACTCTTAAATGTTTACATGATAAATCCTCATTGTAATTGTAAAAAATCTTCATTGGAAAAAATTCATTGCAAAAAATCCTCATTGTAATGGTCTGCTTGGGGCAGAAAATGAGCAGGTGGAGTTTGTTCAACTCTTAAATGTTTACATGATAAATCCTCATTGTAATTGTATTGTAAAAAATCTTCATTGTAAAAAATCTTCATTGCAAAAAATCCTCATTGTAATGGGCCGCTCGGGGCAGAAAATGAGCAGGTAGAGTTTGTTCAACTCTTAAATGTTTACATAATAAATCCTCATTGTAATTGTAAAAAATCTTCATTGGAAAAAATCTTCATTGTAAAAAATCCCCATTGTAAAAAATCCTCATTGTAATGGTCCGCTCGGGGCAGAAAATGAGCAGGTGGAGTTTGTTCAACTCTTAAATGTTTACATGATAAATCCTCATTGTAATTGTAAAAAATCTTCATTGGAAAAAATCTTCATTGTAAAAATCTTCATTGTAAAAATCTTCATTGTAAAAAAATCTTCATTGTAAAAAATCTTCATTGCAAAAAATCCTCATTGTAATGGGCCGCTCGGGGCAGAAAATGACTAGGTAGAGTTTGTTCAACTCTTAAATGTTTACATGATAAATCCTCATTGTAATTGTAAAAAATCTTCATTGTAAAAAATCCTCATTGTAATGGTCCGCTCGGGGCAGAAAATGAGCAGGTGGAGTTTGTTCAACTCTTAAATGTTTACATGATAAATCCTCATTGTAATTGTAAAAATCTTCATTGTAAAGAATCTTCATTGTAAAAAATCTTCATTGTAAAAAATCTTTATTGTAAAAAATCTTCATTGTGAAAAATCTAAATTGTAATGGTCCGCTCGGGGCAGAAATCGAGCAGGTGGAGTTTGTTCAACTCTTAAATGTTTACATGATAAATCCTCATTGTAATTGTAAAAAATCTTCATTGGGAAAAATCTTCATTGTAAAAAAATCTTCATTGTAAAAAATCTTCATTGTAAAAAATCTTCATTGTAATGGTCAGTTCGGGGCAGAAAATGAGCAGGTAGAGTTTGTTCAACTCTTAAATGTTTACATGATAAATCCTCATTGTAATTGTAAAAAATCTTCATTGTAAAAAATCCTCATTGTAATGGGCCGCTCGGGGCAGAAAATGAGCAGGTGGAGTTTGTTCAACTCTTAAATGTTTACATGATAAATCCTCATTGTAATTGTAAAAAATCTTCATTGGAAAAAATTCATTGCAAAAAATCCTCATTGTAATGGTCTGCTTGGGGCAGAAAATGAGCAGGTGGAGTTTGTTCAACTCTTAAATGTTTACATGATAAATCCTCATTGTAATTGTATTGTAAAAAATCTTCATTGTAAAAAATCTTCATTGCAAAAAATCCTCATTGTAATGGGCCGCTCGGGGCAGAAAATGAGCAGGTAGAGTTTGTTCAACTCTTAAATGTTTACATGATAAATCCTCATTGTAATTGTAAAAAATCTTCATTGTAAAAAATCCTCATTGTAATGGTCCGCTCGGGGCAGAAATCGAGCAGGTGGAGTTTGTTCAACTCTTAAATGTTTACATGATAAATCCTCATTGTAATTGTAAAAAATCTTCATTGGGAAAAATCTTCATTGTAAAAAATCTTCATTGTAAAAAATCTTCATTGTAATGGTCAGTTCGGGGCAGAAAATGAGCAGGTAGAGTTTGTTCAACTCTTAAATGTTTACATGATAAATCCTCATTGTAATTGTAAAAAATCTTCATTGTAAAAAATCCTCATTGTAATGGGCCGCTCGGGGCAGAAAATGAGCAGGTGGAGTTTGTTCAACTCTTAAATGTTTACATGATAAATCCTCATTGTAATTGTAAAAAATCTTCATTGGAAAAAATTCATTGCAAAAAATCCTCATTGTAATGGTCTGCTTGGGGCAGAAAATGAGCAGGTGGAGTTTGTTCAACTCTTAAATGTTTACATGATAAATCCTCATTGTAATTGTATTGTAAAAAATCTTCATTGTAAAAAATCTTCATTGCAAAAAATCCTCATTGTAATGGGCCGCTCGGGGCAGAAAATGAGCAGGTAGAGTTTGTTCAACTCTTAAATGTTTACATGATAAATCCTCATTGTAATTGTAAAAAATCTTCATTGGAAAAAATCTTCATTGTAAAAAATCCCCATTGTAAAAAATCCTCATTGTAATGGTCCGCTCGGGGCAGAAAATGAGCAGGTGGAGTTTGTTCAACTCTTAAATGTTTACATGATAAATCCTCATTGTAATTGTAAAAAATCTTCATTGGAAAAAATCTTCATTGTAAAAATCTTCATTGTAAAAATCTTCATTGTAAAAAAATCTTCATTGTAAAAAATCTTCATTGCAAAAAATCCTCATTGTAATGGGCCGCTCGGGGCAGAAAATGACTAGGTAGAGTTTGTTCAACTCTTAAATGTTTACATGATAAATCCTCATTGTAATTGTAAAAAATCTTCATTGTAAAAAATCCTCATTGTAATGGTCCGCTCGGGGCAGAAAATGAGCAGGTGGAGTTTGTTCAACTCTTAAATGTTTACATGATAAATCCTCATTGTAATTGTAAAAATCTTCATTGTAAAGAATCTTCATTGTAAAAAATCTTCATTGTAAAAAATCTTTATTGTAAAAAATCTTCATTGTGAAAAATCCAAATTGTAATGGTCCGCTCGGGGCAGAAATCGAGCAGGTGGAGTTTGTTCAACTCTTAAATGTTTACATGATAAATCCTCATTGTAATTGTAAAAAATCTTCATTGGGAAAAATCTTCATTGTAAAAATCTTCATTGTAAAAAAATCTTCATTGTAAAAAATCTTCATTGTAAAAAATCTTCATTGTAATGGTCAGTTCGGGGCAGAAAATGAGCAGGTGGAGTTTGTTCAACTTTTAAATGTTTACATGATAAATCCTCATTGTAATTGTAAAAAATCTTCATTGTAAAAAATCTTCATTGTAAAAAATATAATTGGGCTCAAAAATCATTTTAGATAATATATTACTTTCTTCACTTAGATGGTTTAAAGAAGTGAAATATAAATTTTGATTTATGAATAAAAGCAATAATGGTGAATAAAAATAATAAACCCGTTTTAATACCTTTGGATATTATATTATCAACAATGAGATTTTTGAAAAAGGTACGTTTTCCTTAATTTTTTTTAATTTCAAAATTTGAAGATAACGATTCTCTTTTCAAAGGGTCAATCTTGAGGAATAACGAACGGATTTTTACACTATCCTTAATACAATAAAAAATATATGTTTTTATATAATTTTCTAGGGTCCAAACCTATTGAGTTTTTTTTTTTAGTTAACAATGCAATGTAATCATAAAATGAATGGAAAAGAAAAAATTGTATGCGAAAATCATTTTAGGTTTAGACGCTTCGCAGAAGGTTGTTATGGAAATTGTAATTTTGATAAAAATGGCGTATACAATACTATTTACATTTACATAAGAAGACCCCCAAACAAAAAGAATGATTATAATAAATTTTACAGATATTCAAAGATGATTTGTAAGTATCATCTCAAATACGGTAAAGGATCAAACAAGTGCATTGTGCCATGTAACTATAATACTCCTTAATATCCTTCTTTTCTAACCCTCCATTGCATGCATTTTTGAGTTATCAATGTATTATACTTTTGGGGCAGTATATTTACAACCTTTCTTTTTGGAATTGAAATTCGCTGCACCGTAGGCAATGTAAAGATTCTTTTTTATCTTTAAATTTTTAATAAATTTATCTTTTACACTGTGTTTCTTTTGGTAGACCGTCTTTTGGCTTGTGCGCCATCTAATTTGGCAAGTTTTTCATAAAATTTGGTTGAACCAAGAAAAAAATTGTTTCAAAGAAACATATTTTGGGTAGAAAATTTTGCAAATCTGACTGTTAAATAAATTTTTAGTTTTTAGGAACTACAGTGTGGTATCAAAAAAATACATTTAAAAATAATGTTTTTAATTTTAACCATTATTGTGTTAATTCTGTTGCCAAGTATATATTATACCATATGATTCATAAATAAAAAACACTTAAAATTACCTAAAGTTTTATGGAAAGATATATGTCGTTATAATGATGATAAACATCTTAGGCATGCTGATGTAATTCTAGAACCCGGAATTATTTCTAAACATCAGAGTAAAAAAACTCATCCGGACAATTTTCCTACTATTAGTAAAGTTATGTTAAAATATTTTTTAGATGATAAATTTCCACATGTATTCATAGAAGGAATTAATAATAAACCAAATGAAATAATGAATAATGAATATGATAAATTTATTTCAATTATCGAAATTGGTTGGAAAACGTTTACTTTCAGCGAGAGTTTGCCTTTAAAAAATCATAAAATTTTAGTGCTTAATATAAATTATGATATAAGATTAAAGTTAATAAACCACAGTAACGAAAACATTATTTATCAAGGAATGGTTAAAATGAATATCGATGTGTTTCATTTCAAGCCAATTCTTGATTTTCAAAGACGTAATCATATTAATGGCAAATTTGGAAACAAAATCTGTAAAGAATAATGAATATTTTACTTTTCCCAAAAATATTCTTAAGGCGAATGAATTTTATAATCAGTATCCAAAACTAAAACCAATTAGTCCTCAACCAAAAGTTAAACCATTGAATCTACAGTTAGAATGTAGATTTATTTTTGATGATCAAATTGCAAACGTTTATGATGAAAATTTGAAAAGAATTTATTATAAACAGAAAATTTTGATAGCTCAAAGACAAATAGTGCGGACCATAATTTATATAATATTAATGAAGATGATACTGTCACAGCAAATTTTGTCATCTCAGAGAAAGATAAATTAAATGCTGGTCCATCTGGTTTAAAAATATTGATATCTCTAATAATAATGAAAATATGGGATTGAAAATTAATGAAAAAAGGAAACCAGGTGTTTATGTTTCTTCATACTCTGCATTAGAAGATGATAACAATGATAATGCAAGAATGGAATAGAAAAATAACGATAATAATAAATCTGGAAATGGGAAACAATATGTTTATACTTCTCCCTTTTCTACATTATTCAAAGATAATATTGATACTAATGCAAGAATGGAATGGGAAAATAACGATAATATTAAATCTGACAATGGGAAACAAGATAATTATACTTCTTCCTTTTCTACATTATTCAAAGATAATATTGATACTAATGCAAGAATGGAATGGCAAAATAACGATAATATTAAATCTGACAATGGGAAACAAGATGTTTATACTTCTTCCTTTTCTACATTATTCAAAGATAATATTGATACTAATGCAAGAATGGAATGGCAAAATAACGATAATATTAAATCTGACAATGGGAAACAAGATGTTTATACTTCTTCCTTTTCTACATTATTCGAAAATAATATTGATAATAATGCTAGAATGGAATGGGGCAAAAATCAAAGAAAAACTAAGGAAAATAGACTCATAAGAGATATTGAAAAAAATACAGGGAAAGAGAAAGGGGATAAGAAAAAAAAGATTCACTTTAAAACTTAAATCGAGGAAGTGAAATAAATAAAGATGTTGCAAATAATATTCAGTATAATAATCCTGTTAATACATCTTTAGTCGATTACAGTGATTCAGAAATAGAGGGAGAGGATAGAAATTATAATTTATTATCGAAAATGGATCAAAGAAATGCGAACCCCTGTGCAATAATAACAGCTCTTAATACTGGTGAAGAAGGATCAGAAGACTCTCACTTAACAACCAAGTTGGTTTCGAAAAGCAAAGAATTAAGCAAAGGGAAGAAAGTTCCTCGAGAAAAGACCAAGTCAGTTCCAAAAAGGAAAGAACTAACCAAAGGAAAAAGAATTCCTCGAAAAACGACTAAACCGACGTCGAGAGACAAAGAACCAACCAAAGGAAAAAGAATTCCTCGAGAAACGACTAAACCGACGTCGAGAGACAAAGAACTAACCAAAGGAATAAGAATTCCTCGAGAAACGACTAAACCGACGTCGAGAGATACAGAATTAACCAAAGGAAAAAGAATTCTTTGAGAAACGACCAAACCGACATCAAGAAACAAAGAATTAACCTAAGGAAAAAGAATTCGTCCAGAAACGACCAAACCAACGTCGAGAGACAAAAAATTAACCAAAGGAAAAAAAAATCCTCGAGAAACGACTAAACCGACGTTGAGAGACAAAGAACTAACCAAAGGAAAAAGAATTCCTCGAGAAACGACTAAACCGACGTCGAGAGACAAAGAATTAACCAAAGGAAAAAGAATTCCTAAAGAAACGAACAAACTGACGTCGAGAGACAAAGAATTAACCAAAGGAAAAAGAATTCTTCCAGAAACGACTAAACCGACGTCGAGAGACAAAAAAACAAACCAAAGGAAAAATAATTCGTCCAGAAACGACCAAACCAATGTCGAAAGACAAAAAAAACAAACCAAAGGAAAAAGAATTCCTCGAGAAACGACCAAACCGATGTCGAAAGACAAAGAATTAACCAGAGGAAAAAGAATTCCTGGGGAAACGACCAAACCGACGTCGAGAGACAAAGAATTAACCAAAGGAAAAAGAATTCCTCGGGAAACGACCAAACCGACGTCGAGAGACAAAGAATTAACCAAAGGAAAAAGAAATCCTCGAGAAACGACCAAACCGACGTCGAGAGACAAAAAACAAACCACAGGAAAAAGAATTTCCCGAGAAACGACCAAGTCGGTTTTGAAAAGGAAAGAATTAACCAAAGGGAAAAGAATTTCCCGAGAAACGACCAAACCGACATCTAGAGAAAATGAATTAAGCAAAGGAAAAAGAATTCCTCGAGTTTCTTCTTCACCTATACAAAATCGGACGCCCACTCCAAAAAACGTATTAAGAGAAGAAGATGACGACGATCGATATTTAGATTTGAATGATTCAAGAATAGAACTTCCTCCCTTCCTTAGCAGGAAAAGTATTAATATCATAAATTTTCCTCCCCCTAAAAGAAATAAAAATCAAGCAATAGTAACAGAAAACAATCACACGGTTTACCCTTTTGGAAAGGGAGAAACATCACTTTCCCCAAATTTTCATGGTTTTGATAGTGATCACGATTCTTTACCGGGAATAATTACCTCGAATAAAAGACAAATGATTCAAAATATTATTCGAGATTCTCAATCTGAAAATGATTCTAATTCTTCAATAAGAAATAATATACCGATGATACAAAAAAGGAAAGATAAAAAATGAATTGAATTAAAAAAAATATATATATTAAAGAAGCAGATAAAGGGATTAAATACGCTATATCTTATAGACGATTTTCGAAATTTGCCTATGTTTTATTAGATATTTTATTAGAAGAAGAGGATTTTGATGAAGATACAAAATTTTCAAAAAACGCTTTACACCTCTTGCATCAAGAAGCCGAATCATATGTTATAAATCTACTACAAAATTCTCTTTTAAGTTGCAACCATAGAAATAAAAAGAATGTTAATTGTAAAGATTTCTATCTCCGTAGTACTTTTCCCACATTTTTCAATATTGCACCTTTAGAAAACATAACTGAATATTCAGCCAATAACTATAATTATACAGAAGAGGGGCGACGAGAATAACCGTTCACAGACGGAAATGGATGAAATTACACAAGTCGCTGAGCTATAATGATTTCAATATTTTTCTCCGCTCGCTTGCGTCTATACTTAAATTTCACAGACGGAGACGGATAAAATTGCACGAGTCGCCGAGTGATTTCATCAAATTATCCTGTTGTTTTTCTTAGCTTGCGTCTATACTTAAATTTCACAGACGGAGCCGGATGAAATTGCACGAGTCGCCGAGTGATTTCATCAAATTATCCTGTTGTTTTTCTTAGCTTGCGTCTATACTTAAATTTCACAGACGGAGCCGGATGAAATTGCACGAGTCGCCGAGTGATTTCATCAAATTATCCTGTTGTTTTTCTTAGCTTGCGTCTATACTTAAATTTCACAGACGGAGCCGGATGAAATTGCACGAGTCGCCGAGTGATTTCATCAAATTATCCTGTTGTTTTTCTTAGCTTGCGTCTATACTTAAATTTCACAGACGGAGCCGGATGAAATTGCACGAGTCGCCGAGTGATTTCATCAAATTATCCTGTTGTTTTTCTTAGCTTGCGTCTATACTTAAATTTCACAGACGGAGCCGGATGAAATTGCACGAGTCGCCGAGTGATTTCATCAAATTATCCTGTTGTTTTTCTTAGCTTGCGTCTATACTTAAATTTCACAGACGGAGCCGGATGAAATTGCACGAGTCGCCGAGTGATTTCATCAAATTATCCTGTTGTTTTTCTTAGCTTGCGTCTATACTTAAATTTCACAGACGGAGCCGGATGAAATTGCACGAGTCGCCGAGTGATTTCATCAAATTATCCTGTTGTTTTTCTTAGCTTGCGTCTATACTTAAATTTCACAGACGGAGCCGGATGAAATTGCACGAGTCGCCGAGTGATTTCATCAAATTATCCTGTTGTTTTTCTTAGCTTGCGTCTATACTTAAATTTCACAGACGGAGCCGGATGAAATTGCACGAGTCGCCGAGTGATTTCATCAAATTATCCTGTTGTTTTTCTTAGCTTGCGTCTATACTTAAATTTCACAGACGGAGCCGGATGAAATTGCACGAGTCGCCGAGTGATTTCATCAAATTATCCTGTTGTTTTTCTTAGCTTGCGTCTATACTTAAATTTCACAGACGGAGCCGGATGAAATTGCACGAGTCGCCGAGTGATTTCATCAAATTATCCTGTTGTTTTTCTTAGCTTGCGTCTATACTTAAATTTCACAGACGGAGCCGGATGAAATTGCACGAGTCGCCGAGTGATTTCATCAAATTATCCTGTTGTTTTTCTTAGCTTGCGTCTATACTTAAATTTCACAGACGGAGCCGGATGAAATTGCACGAGTCGCCGAGTGATTTCATCAAATTATCCTGTTGTTTTTCTTAGCTTGCGTCTATACTTAAATTTCACAGACGGAGCCGGATGAAATTGCACGAGTCGCCGAGTGATTTCATCAAATTATCCTGTTGTTTTTCTTAGCTTGCGTCTATACTTAAATTTCACAGACGGAGCCGGATGAAATTGCACGAGTCGCCGAGTGATTTCATCAAATTATCCTGTTGTTTTTCTTAGCTTGCGTCTATACTTAAATTTCACAGACGGAGCCGGATGAAATTGCACGAGTCGCCGAGTGATTTCATCAAATTATCCTGTTGTTTTTCTTAGCTTGCGTCTATACTTAAATTTCACAGACGGAGCCGGATGAAATTGCACGAGTCGCCGAGTGATTTCATCAAATTATCCTGTTGTTTTTCTTAGCTTGCGTCTATACTTAAATTTCACAGACGGAGCCGGATGAAATTGCACGAGTCGCCGAGTGATTTCATCAAATTATCCTGTTGTTTTTCTTAGCTTGCGTCTATACTTAAATTTCACAGACGGAGCCGGATGAAATTGCACGAGTCGCCGAGTGATTTCATCAAATTATCCTGTTGTTTTTCTTAGCTTGCGTCTATACTTAAATTTCACAGACGGAGCCGGATGAAATTGCACGAGTCGCCGAGTGATTTCATCAAATTATCCTGTTGTTTTTCTTAGCTTGCGTCTATACTTAAATTTCACAGACGGAGCCGGATGAAATTGCACGAGTCGCCGAGTGATTTCATCAAATTATCCTGTTGTTTTTCTTAGCTTGCGTCTATACTTAAATTTCACAGACGGAGCCGGATGAAATTGCACGAGTCGCCGAGTGATTTCATCAAATTATCCTGTTGTTTTTCTTAGCTTGCGTCTATACTTAAATTTCACAGACGGAGACGGATGAAATTGCACGAGTCGCCGAGTGATTTCATCAAATTATCCTGTTGTTTTTCTTAGCTTGCGTCTATACTTAAATTTCACAGACGGAGACGGATAAAATTGCACGAGTCGCCGAGCTATAATGATTTTATCAAATTTATGTATGTTGTTTTTCCCCGCTTGAGTCGCAGACAGATGAAATTACACTAGTCGGCCGCAAAATGGATCGGGGGGCGGACGGAAGGGAAAGGGTGACGAGTATCTCAGGGACGTTAATTCATATTAACATCTGTATTAAATATTAAATCATATAAGTTGTATTCAAATTTATTTAAACGGACGGAATATTGATCTAAAATATCACTTTCCATCGTAGATAATATATTTTTGTTGTTATTATTATTAGTTAACGATTCTTGAAGACGTTCGGATTTGGAAATACAAAAGAAATTGCGATCATCGTTGTCCCAATAAGTAACAAGATTTTTATTAATTTTTCTACAAAAACTCATCGCTTTGTTGTAACTATTGATATCATCATTAAGAGATGAGATATATTGATTCTTCTCCCACGAATCATATTCATTTACCCCATAGTATGTCCGCCATTTACAAGCCGGTCCAAAATACTTTGCGGGTTGAATACATAAACATATAGGAATCACTTTTTCTTTATCGGTAGATAACACTTTACGCGATAGTTCAATGCCAGCTCCCATTTCTTCATTACATAGAAAATCATCTGGTTGATTTTTATATATTAAATTTGAAAGCTTTTCCAAGTAATAATTAGAAGTTTGATGATCGTTTAAATATTCTGCTTAGGCATCGACGGCGGCGGTCGTACTGGTTATTTGATTATCTATTGATTTTTTTTCAACAAAAATTAATTTACTATCCTCCTCTTCCTCTTGGCTTTTATTAATTAAATTATTATTATCTACTTCAAAGTGAATTTTTTTTAAGTCATTAAAATCAATTGGCGATGAAATGTTATTATGTAAACTGTATTTTTCATTTTTTAATATTTCATTATTATCGCTTTCATTATTATCAACCTTTTTAAATGTTTTTTTATAATATTTATAGCGCTTCTTCACAAAATCTTTGGGATTTTTTTGTATATAAAGTCTTTCAAATGGCTTTAAATTGTCGAGATAATTATTTTGCAAATCCGATAAATCTTCTAACGCAGCATTGTAAATTTATTCGTTATAATTTTCTCTGATACATTTACCTGCTTTGCATGCATATTTACTAATTATATTCAACTTTTTAAGCTCATAATATTTTCGCCAAAAATATCGCATTCTTCGTCCTTTTCACAAAATAACACTATTTTATCACAATTAAAATGCTTTGCTAATTTATTATTATTCATATTTTTTTCCTTTAAGTCTTTATTCTTTTTTTTTTACATTTATTAAATTTAAATAAATATTCCGTCCGTTTAAATAAATCACACATCCCGCGTGCGTCGGTCGGGGATGGGATGGAGGGGAAGGTTTTTAGCTGTCCTTGATAGGAGGAGGAGTTATGAGGGATGTAAAGGGGAGGGGAGAACAACGACAATAATAAATATGAAATAAAAACATTTTCGAATTCATTTCATCAGAGGAAATTACTTGAGGCAGTCAATATCTTACGCGCCAGCGAGAAAAAGGACAAAGAATAGAATAATATCTTCATTCACCCTCCTCACCTGAACACTTGACTTAAGATGCCCACCCTAAAAATAAAATGAAGACTATTTGTCATCTCTGTCAAGGCGATTACTTTTGTGTTTGTAATCCTTTAATAAGATTAAATTTAATTAAAGGAAGAGCATTGAATGAATTAACAAAGAGTTATTTTAGTTTTAAACATTCAAAAGAAAGTGAAGTTTTCAATAATGAAATATTTAATATAGAAAATTCAAATAATGCAAGAGAATTATCGAAAAATCATTGCAGAGTTGATATTCAGTGTAAACAAGGAAAGTGTAATGGACATCACATTAAGGTTATTTTCATTGAATTCCCATTGGAATTTAAAGAGTTTATCGCAAAAAGTATAACGCATGTGAGCATTATTTGCGATTTAGAAACATCATATGCTTTCGTAAATTCAAATCAAATCAACGTAGTAGGTGATGATATTGCAATATTCGGTGTCATTCTAATGTACGAACTTTTGTTTTTGATTTTGAAAAAGAAGGCTCCTGACGATTTTATACTTTCTGAAAATAATACCAAGTGCGGCGAGTGTAAATTTACTCTTTGTGTCTGTGGAACAGAGTATGAACAAAACACCCTTAATTTTTTCCAGACAAAATTTTTTTTTCAAAATAAAAAACATTTACAATTCATTAACGATGTATCAAAGAGTGTGAAAATGTATTTTTTTCGCCTAAAATTTCCAATGCCAAATCAAGTGATTATTCAATATTTTGGATATTTAACAAAAGGAAATGAATTTTTACAGAAAATGAACTTGTGTTGTGGTTATATATTTCTATTCCAATGTTCTTTTGAATGTATTAAGGGTAGGTAAAGTTCATTTAAAAAAAACCGAACTATTTAATTCTAAATGTGTTTTGCAATATGATCCACTAAAAGATAAAACGAATATGTTCTACGACGATAATGAACAAATTCCTTTGAATATTAAATATATTATCAATGTTAATTTATTTAATCAAACTCAGCAGATCTTTTTGAAACATCAACGAGAGGTTATTACATTTTTATTTTTATGTATGTATATTCATGAAAATGGTAAAAATATGGAAATGATTTTGGATGAATTCAACCCGGATTCTAAACAAATTATTTCGTGCCAGTTTCGCAACTATGTAACTTTTTTAACGAGTATCGAATCTGAAATGAAAAGAGCTGAACTGATAAAAGTCAATTTAGATCTTGAATCAATAAATATAGAAGAAATTTTTAGCTTATGTTTTTTTAAGAAAGACATTAGATTTGGAATTGATTTTATAATGGAAAATTTTTTCAATTATATTATCGAAATAATGATTAAAAGGCAAGAGGAAATAGATTATTATCATGCTCATCAAGATAACGTAGATAATGATATTGATAACGCATCTTGTATTATTTGTAAAAACAAAAAAGCAATTATTTACTTAAATTGTCAACATTTAGTATTTTGTATAGAGTGTTTTATTCAAAATAACAAGATTGAATATAAATTTAACGGGCAGAAATTAAAATGCCCGATTTGTAGAACTTTGATTAACCAATTTCGTATTATTAATAAAGTTAGTGCAAACTTGTTTTGTAATAATTTAAATTGTAAAAATAAAGCTACATATATTTATGCTTCTTATCGAAACAATAAAAAAATGTGTACAGATTGCTTTTCAAAAAACAGATTAAATAGATATAAAAAATATATTAACCAATATATTTCAACTGTGGGTAGAGTTGCAAAAGTTTCTACCCAAAATTTGTATTATTTGAACCAATTTTCCTCTTGTTTTTTTTTATGGAAAAGAGCACGCAATGTTAATCGCGCCAATCGAGTCGATTATTTGCTTATTGATGTCAATAAATGTTTTCGACATTCGTCAATTTTTTATCATATTATTCCTGTTTAAAAACAAAGGAAGAAAGGAAGGTAATTGTCAAGTCCCATTTTCTGAGCTATGTGGACGAAGTTTAGGGCGGTATGCGGGGGTCTGTGCCTCCTAGAGCCCCCATCACCCACTTCTCAAATGATTGAAATATCAGGATCATGTCTCGCGAGACAGCAGTACTCTCTTCCAAGGTGAACAACTAACTAGTCAGCTTCGCTCGCTTGCTCGCTCTTACGCTATATCAACTCTCAGGACACCTTTCCTTTGGTAAATAGAGATTTTATAAGTGTGTTTGTATATATGATATATATATTCCAATTAATTTTCACATTTTTTTTGTATTTGATATTTTTTCTTAGAAATAGTTTATTTTTATTTCAAAGTTTTATTTTGTTTGTTTTGTTTTTAATTTCTGGTTTCAATCAATAAAGTATTAATTATTAATATACATACTAACCTTTTTTCTTATTTCAGATAATGCCTGCCAATCTTCTACCCTTTCTGAAATATTTCATCTCTGATCCTGACTTAGAGTGGAAAAAAATTCCAAAAACGAGAGTAGAGGATCACACTTCGTTAGAAAATCACTCAAAATTAGTTATGAATCCACCGTTAAAGAGGGTAGATATAATTTATAAAAGAACGAATAGAAATACTTGTATTGATTGCGAAGATCACGGTACATTTTTGGCTTCAATTTTAACTTTTTCAATAATAAAAAACTTTTGTCAACTTCAAGACAGCGACACGCACGAACGTTTGAATATAGCTAGAATCCACAAAAAAGTTTCGAAACACATAAATTATTATTATTTCATTTTCATGCACTCAATTCGCAATCAAAAGCAAAAGTTTTCTGTAAGACTTTTCCTTTGTGATGATATCGAATCATTGTCGATTTTTACCAAATGGTACTATAATTGGTATTTGAACGAGTCAACAGAATGTTTACAAGTATATCAACAAATAATAAAATTTATAAGCATATGGGGTCAATTTCCTCGATCGATAAATGAAACAGCGTGTTTTCAAAATATAGACTTTAAAAAAACTAGACTAATACAATTATTATATACAGATGGTAGCGAAGAAGCGGAAGAAACGGATAGGAAAAAAAAAACTTTTAACATGGTAGTTATTTAGTATATTATTCTTTTTTTTACCATTAATTACAATACATGAATTAAACAAATAACACCTCGAAAATATGAAAAATAAATCATAAAAAAATTAATTTGAAAATTATTTAACCTTTTTGAATTTTTGAGTGCGAAGGCTAAAAAAAGGCTCCCTATGGATCCTGTCTACATGTTTTTACCATTACTTTATCTTTACATTTCGAATGAAAAAAACTTTTTGGTAAACATGAAGATCCA
Source organism: Ceratothoa steindachneri (assembly GCA_963969495.1). Classification (NCBI taxonomy): domain Eukaryota; kingdom Metazoa; phylum Arthropoda; class Malacostraca; order Isopoda; family Cymothoidae; genus Ceratothoa; species Ceratothoa steindachneri. Next base: position 166,307,938 of record OZ018317.1, read on the forward strand.
TACCCCACGAACCGTATAGGATGTTAATGGGGTGGAGGCTTGAAAATTTGGTAAAAAGATAAGAAACATCGCTACGGTGCAGCTAATTTCAATTCAACAAAGAAAGGTTGTAAATATTCAGCCCCGAATCAGTTCGTTTACCCGAAAAAACTTGTTGGAAAAAAAATCTTTGGTGGATGAGTATAATACTTACCCCAAATGGCAGTTGACAAGGTGGTGGTCGTCAAGTTAATCGATACACCAGAGGGCAGTGGAGGAAGGTTAGAAAAGAATGAGATTGGCGGATTCAGAAAATGTTCCCGGAGAAACAGCCTAAGTTGGGACTCAGGGAAAATAACGCACATGAGGATTTCAATTGCGATCACTAAGCAAGCAAAGTGATGAGAATAGTAACTTTTTTCGATTTCACATTTATACCAAAAGTCACCCTTCTCCCCTGCCCAATGAATTTCTTACTTATCTCTGCCGTCCGTTTCCCTTCTTCTCCAATGACGAGAGAAGGATACTACAAGTATTGTTTTCAAGTTGTTGACAAGCAGAAATACCGTCTGTGGCAATACAGTTTTTTCCCCGATGATTATAACCCCCCCCCCCTCTAAAAAAAAGATCCACACAAACACCCCCATTCCCTCCTTCTCCAATGGCGGGAGAAGGATATTACAAATACTTGTTTTCAGATTGTTGACAAGCATAAATACCGTCTGTGGCAATACAGTTTTTCCCAGATGATTATCACTCCCCAAAGAAGATCCACACGTGCACGCGTAACACCCCCATTTCCTCTTTCTGTGCGCGCCATATGTAATTTCATCCGTCTGCAAAATTTGAGTTGACCCAGATGACGTCATTATCGCTGAACATAAGAAGTAATTAAAATTGTTATCAACATTTGGTGGATTTCGTACTCATTTTCTGATATCCTAACTCAGTACCAAAGAACGGAAATCCCCTCCGGCAGCCACAATCCCCCTACCCTCCCCATTTATTCGGATCTATAAAGGCCGTGCGTCATTTTTATCATTTATATTAAGTGCGGGATAGGGCTTATTATTCAGAAAAAAAGTCCCGCGGTTCCGGTTAAAGGATTATTTTTGTATCTGTGATACTTTTATAAGATTAAATTTAATTAAAGGAAGAGTGGCTAAAGAATTATTAAAGAGTTATTTTAGTTTTAAACATTCAAAAGGTAAACTTTTTTAATAATGAAATATTTGATCTAGAACAGTCAAATAATATAGAAGAACTAAGAAAACTGTTAAAGAATCATTCCAGAATTGAATTTGATCTAAAACGAGGATTGGATAATGTACTTTCTCTTGATATTGAATTTAAATTTAAAATTAGAAAATTTATCGTAAGATATATAGGGATTATGAAAATTATTTGCAATTTGTACTTAGAAATATCCCGTCAAACTTCTCCGTCATCAGAGAGTCGCCCTCCCCGCCCCATAAAAAACCGAGTTAAGAATTTGGTTAAAACGGGAAAAAAAATTTTTAAGGTTCATCTCCTTTTAAACCTTGTTTAATCTGGCCTAACCTTTAGTTGTTTGTTTTTATATTTTACCAGTGTTACACGTTCTGTTGCTTCGTAACGATAACATAGAAAAATTTCTCGATATTATTTTAGATCATTATTATCGTCAAATTTATATGGCAAAATGTTCTCCATCGAAAATATTAAATATCGAATTTGGATATGATGGATTAAAGATTTTCGGTGAAAATTTTTATAACGAAAAGATTTTTACAAAATTAAGCATTTTATATATTCTTATTAGAGAATTTAAAATTGAATTAAATTTGTTTGGAATAAGTTCTGGTCATATAGTGAATATGCAAATCTTTCTTTTGTTTTTTATTTGGAGCAAATGTTCAAATTGTAATGCAGAAGATGATATATTTAAATGTTACGAAGAATATAAAACGAGACAAACTGATTTGTCTCTAATTACGAATTTATGCCACCGTTGTCAAGATTTTATAAATTATTTTCAAGAAAATATGTCTCAAATATTTAATGAAATCGAGAGCGAAATTACCCATTTCGGTAATAGAAGCAAACGCATAAAACTAATCGCGTATCAAAATAACTTTTTTCTTCATTACTTATTTGTTCTTTTTAAGGAAAGAAATAAAATTTTCTTAATAATGAGTGATTTCAAATCAATGCTATTCAAACATTATCATGATTATCTTAAAAATTTTGATTTTAATAATAAACTCTTAATCGAAAAAAACCGGATTGACAACGATGTTTTAAAGATTAACACGTATATTTCTTATTATAATAAACCTGAAGCGAAATGCAGTTTCTATCATCAATCAATTACGAATTTACACTTTAATAATATCGATGAATTTTTTGAATATAATAATATAGCAATGAATTTTACGGGATGGACAAAAAAAAATGAAAAATTAGTAGATATTCCATCGTTTAAATTAAAAGATATATGTTTTAATGATAAACAAATCAATAATAAATAACACTGGTCTGCGTCAAAAATGTACCTTTGGTTTTCTATAGTGTTCCTTAATAAAATTGACCTCCTAAATCCGAATCTGGCATCCGCTTTTCTCTATCACCTCCAGTTTTTGCGATACAGGGGATGATAATAATTTTATAGTTTATACATCTCCTATATTACATCAAATTTCATTAGTTTTTGCACTGCTCTATTCGCAGTAAATTTTGTGTACATTTTAAGTAATTATGCAAATAGGTTTATATTTTGCAGGTTAAAAATTGCTTAGCATTATAATAATAAGAATAATAATAATAGTGGTTGAGTTAAAAATGAACAGAAAATGTAAGAATAGCTCCAACAGATTTTGCTATGTTTGCGGCAAAGTGACTTTTCCCGAGCAGCAAAGTACAACCCTCCTGTAATTAAATCTTTGTATCATGCATATTTTGGAGTAAGGCTAAGAGATCAAGATAAAAGTTTTGCACCACATATCTGCTGCAAGGGATGCTACATAAGTTTAAGACGCTGATGTTAGGGCGAACAGAAGTCCCTCTCTTTTGGTGTTCTCATGGTGTGGAGAGATGGCAAGGACCACACTACGGACTGCTATTTTTGCATGACAAATCTTAAAGGTGAGCATTGTATCAAGTATTTAAGCTTTCTGTATTATACTGGCTCCTGAAAATGTCATTATTATGCAAAGACTTAGCATAAAATTCAAAACTAACATAGTTCACTTTAGCATGAACATATCCTTTACTAAACATTTATGTACTATCTGCAACTCCAAATCAATTCCTTTATGTAATATGCAATTATATTCTCCACAGGTATAAATAAGAGGAATAAACATAGTGTGGCATATCCGGATGTTCCTTCTGCCATCAAACCTCTGCCCCATGGCCTAGGAATTCCTATACCTTCTCCCCCTGAACATATAGAGGTACATGAAGAGATTAATATGGAAGTTGACCAAGATTATGACACATCTGAGTCTTCTCAGGTTTCAACACATGATATGGTCGCAAGACCATTCACTCAAGTTCAGTTAAATGACCTGACCAGGGATCTGGGGGTTTCAAAGGCGAATACACAACTTCTTGGCTCTCGACTTCGTGAAAGTAATCTTCTCGCTTAAGAAACAACATTTAGGGAGGGGTACAGAAATAGAGAACAAGAGTTTCGAAGCTATTTTTTACAGCATTCTTCCAGCTCTTTAGTATACTGCGCCAATATTAAAGGACTTGTTGAGGCCTTTGGAATTCCCTACAACCCATTACAATGAAGACTGTTCATAGATTCCTCCAGTAGAAGTTTAAAAGCTGTGTTACTGAATATTGGTAACAAGATAGCTTCCGTTCCTATAGGCCATTCAATCCAACTTACTGAAAGTTATGAAAATATGAAAAAATTGCTGGATGCAATAAATTACTCTAGCTATAAGGGGAGGATATGTGGTGACTTAAAGGTAAGATCATTTAACACTTGGCATTTCTAAGCTTTTTGATATTGACATTTTCATTTTTAATTGTTAATACTTGTATACACCTTTTGGTCAACTTACATTTTACAAGAATGCAAATCTGGAAATCATGAGTCATTTTTTAGTTATATTTTTTGTTGAAGTGGGTCCCTATAGGTTAATGCACCCTATTGGGTTAATGGGGAACTTATCCTAATTGAGAAGGTATACAACACAACTCAATAAACTCAAAATAAGATGTACATATATCCAATTAGTTCCAATACGATGATTTAATGCATCGGCATACAGGATTTTTCAGTACATATTCATATTCTTATTGTTTTAAGAAATATTACTTTGAATTTGTTTTTAGAAATATTTCACTGAATTTACATACCGTGCTAAATTTTTTTCCGGTAGTGTCTCTTACGCTTGGGACGCAAACAGGCTACACGAAGCATTCCTGTTTCCTATGTTTATGGGACAGTCGTGCAGATAGTATGCACTATGAGAAGAAGGTTTGGCCTCCACGAGAAGCATTTAGAATTAGATCAAACAATGTGATAGCTGAACCTTTAGTGCCTCCTCAAAAAATACTCCTCCCTCCACTGCATATAAAGCTTGGCATAATGAAAAATTATGTCAAAACCCTTAATAAAGTAGGCCAAGCTTTTAAATTTCTTCTTCAAAAATTTCCACAAATCAGTGACGTTAAGCTCCATGGGGGAATTTTTGATGGACTTCAAATCAGGAACTTGATCAGCAATTTGATGCATCAATGAAGGACATAGAAAAAGATGCCTGGAAAGCTTTCAAAGCTCTAGTTAACAATTTTCTAGGCAATAAAAGAAGCCTAGAAGAATATGTTGCCCTGGTCAATCAGCTCTTAACAAGTCTCAAACGTTTGGGAGCTCGAATGTCTATAAAGATACACCTTTTACAGTCCCATCTGGATTATTTTCCAGACAACTGCGGGGATTACAGTAATGAACAGGGGCAAAAATTCCACCAGGACATAAAAACAATGAAATCCAGGTACCAGTGTAAATGGAACGGAAACATGCTTGCTGACTACTGATGGTGTTTGAAGCGTGATGCACCAGATGACAGGCACAAACGAAAATCGTCAAGGGCGTCTGTTCTTCGAAATTATAACTATTTTCTTTATTATGTTGCATTCTTTTTTTTTTTTTTTATTAAAAGAATTATAGTTTACATACGTGTATTCCTGTTTATATGATATAACAGTAATAATGCATTATTAGATAAAGTTTTTTTTTTTTTAAATTCAGAAAAAATGAGGTAATCTCAATGAAAATGGTGTATACTGTACTGAGAAAATCTGACCTGATTGAACAAATATAAATTAATTTTTGAGCTCAGGAGGTTGGATTTATTAAGAAACCACAAAGAAATCCTGGGGAACCTAAAAAAATTTTCAAACGCAGGCCTGTGTTATCATACGGTGATAATTTTTTATTTTGTTAAACTCAATATCCCAAATCTATAATTAAAAAAAACATTGGTTGTGTATCAGTAATATGATAAAATGAAAAAAAAACTTATTTGCTTACTTATTTTTGGCTTCAATTTTAACTTTTTCAATAATAAAAAACTTTTGTCAATTTCAAGACAACGACACGCACGAACGTTTCAATATAGCTAGAACCCACAAAAAAGTTTCGAAACACATAAATTATTATTATTTCATTTTTCATGCACTCAATTTGCAATCAAAAGCAAAAGTGTTCTGTAAGACTTTTCCTTTGTTATGATATCGGAACATTGTCGATTTTTACCAAATGGTACTATAATTGGTATTTGAACGAGTCAACGGAATGTTTACAAGTATATCAACAAATGATAAAATTTATAAGCATATGAGGTCAATTTCCTCGACCGATAAATGAAACAGCATGTTTTCAGAATATTGACTTTAAAAAAACTAGACTATTACAATTATTATATACAGATGGTAGCGAAGAAACGGATAGGAAAAAAAAAAACTTTTAACATGGTAGTTATTTAGTATATTATTCTTTTTTTACCATTAATTACAATACATTAATTAAACAAATAACACCCCGAAAATATGAAAAATAAATCATAAAAAAATTAATTTGAAAATTATTTAACCTTTTTGAATTTTTGAGTGCGAAGGATAAAAAAAAGGCTCCCTATGGATCCTGTCTAAATGTTTTACTATTACTTTATCTCTACATTTCAAATGAAAAAACTTTTTGGTAAACATGAAGATCCATACCCCGCGAACCGTAGTATAGGATGTTAATGGGTGGGGGCTTGAAAATTTGGTAAAAAGATAAGAAACATCGCTACGGTGCAGCTAATTTCAATTCAACAAAGAAAGGTTGTAAATATTCAGCCCCGAATCAGTTCGTTTACCCGAAAAAAACTTGTTGGAAAAAAAATCTTTGGTGGATGATTTTTGACAAGGTGTTGGTCGTCAAGTTAATCGATACACCAGAGGGTAGTGGAGGAAGGTCAGAAAAGAATGAGATTCGCGGACTCAGAAAATGTTCCCGGAGAAAAAGCCTAAGTTGGGACTCAGGGGAAATAACGCGCATGAGGATTTCAACTGCGATCACGAAGCAAGCAAAGTGATGAGAATAGTAACTTTTTTCGATTTCACATTTATACCAAAAGTCACCCCTCTCCCCTGCCCAATGATTTTCTTACGCGTACATTCCCTCCTTCACGTTAAGCAGCTTCTATAACAATTTTCAAATTTTCCTAAGTGGGATAAATACACAACGCAACCCTTCCCTCCTTCTGTGCGCACCAGCAAAATTTGAGTTTCATTTTAACAAAAATATCAGAATTACATTTTGTAAATACTTTTTTTTCATATTCATTCTAATTGATTTGAATTATAGATTTGCATAATTATTAATGGAAAAATTAGCAAAGGATCACAAATATAGCTCTTAAAAACCTTGATAATGAAAACCAGCTGAGTTATTATTTATTTCATAAAGCTTTGGAAAACAGAAAACAGTTTTTTGATAATATTACAGTAGGTTGGCTTTTGAAATCAATAAAAATTGATACTCCTTTGGAGAAAATTTTTGTTGAAGTTGATAAAAAAAATTTACTATTCTTTCAAAATATTTCTATAACCAACAAAAAGAAAACGCAAATTACGAATCAACTCGCATACTTCTGAGTAAAGACATTTTGCTTTATAACACAAATAATAATATGTTTAGTTTACAAAATATTTGTCAGCTTTTGTATTATTATTTAAAAAAAACGGTATTAAATTAGAACAACATTTTCAAAATATATGTAATGAAAAGATTATTCAGAAAAAAAGGGAATTCTTTTCAACTTTTTCTAAATGTTTTATATTTTTGTGTATTTATAAAAATC